>JAJMKZ010000311.1:0-60989 GCA_030564005.1 Ruyongia tratensis | reverse complement strand
TGGAAAAAAGTTCCAATTAGTTTTGGTAATTCAAGAGAAATTCAATTTCAATTGAAATTTGTTTAAAAAGATTTTTTCTTCCTAATCATCATCAAATCTAGTGTTTTTTTTTTTTTTTTTTTACTATTCATAAATTATAACTTTAATTTAATTATTTATAAATAAAGATCTAAAAAACTAAAAATCCACGATATTTTCATCTTTAAATCTCTTATATCCAAAAAAAAAAAAAAAAATAAATAAATAAAAAGAAAACTATCAAATATAGCACTGTTCATTAAAATATATACATAAAATTCATGGCATATAACTTTTAATTGTAGCATTTTTTAAATCAATTAAAATTTAAAGACAAAGCGCCTTTTCAAATGATCATCATAATGATTATGTAATTCGAACAAAAGGAGTATTTAAAATTTATTATTTCAAGATGATGCGGTGGCTCAATGGTAGAGCTTTCGACTCCAGTTTTAAGGAATCTTAGTGCAATCGAAGGGTTGCAGGTTCAATTCCTGTCCGTGTCATTCTTATTATTTTTTTTTTTTGTTAAAATTTTTTTTCGTAAAAGTCACGTGATTCTTTTTATTTTTGGAAATATTTACCAGCATACTTCACAGTTATTCATTATTTTTCTTTAAATCAGCAATATATATTGTGGCTATATAATATTACAATAAATATTATTTGTTCAATTAACTAAAATCTAAAAACGTGTCTTGAAATGAAAAATGAAAGCTCTAAATGATTTACAATTACAATTATAAAATAATTAAATGATAAATAATACATTTTATTTTAAATTGTTTGAATTATTAATAATATATATATATATATAATGTGAAATGAATTTAATGAATATTTTAGCTTTAATGACTAAAATATAGTGAAAATGAATTTTAAAAAGGTTTTGCACATTTTCTTAATTCAACTTCACCAGTTTTAGCACATACCATTGTTTGCCAATCAATTGCATACATTATACCACCAATACCATTATGAGATTTAGCAAATACAACACCTAAATCATTTTTAGCAGTTGTTAAATAATAATTATTACCATCACCTAATGATAAAATTTGAGCTCTAACAATATCACCAGGTCTAAAACTTTCAATAATTTTAACTCTATCACGATCAGTTGATCTAATATCTTGAGATCTAATTATACCTTTAAAAGTTTCACCTAAATCTGAAGAACCTTGATGGATTGAAAAAGTTGAACCACCTGAACCACCAGTTGCAGAAATTATACCATGACCATTTGTACCAATTGAAGAATCTGATAAAATATTACCTGAACCTTCAACAGCTAATAATTCAACAAAAGCTTGTTTTAAATTTAACCGCGTAACTCTAGCTAATACAATATCACCTTCTCTTGGTAAATTAGTTGCAAAATCTCTATTAGTTGTTGATTTATTATTATCTTTATTTTCTTCAAATTCTCTATATTGATTTAATTTTTTTGGAATTACACTTATTTTAAATTTTTTAATAATTAAATTCTTATCTCTCTCTTCTTTATTCTCTTCTTCATTTTCTTCATCATTGTGTTCATTATCTTCATTAATTTCTTCAATTATGACATTACCTAATAAAGTAGCTGATAAAATTTTAGTTTTTTGATTTGATATATTAGCTTCTTGAATACTTACACCATCACCAGCTTCATATTGAATGATTTCATTAGAGTTTTGATTAGATTTTGCATGTCTTGGGGATATTAATTGACCTGGTAATACAAACTTAGGTATTTCGATAGCAACCATTGTTTAAATGTGTTGTGATGTCTTGTAGTTTTTCTTTTTTGATGATACTCTATTTTAATTTTGATACTTTTTTTTTTTTTTTTTTTTTTTTTTTTTTTTACTTTGAAAATTTTCAGAATTTAAACAAAGATGTGATTTTATTTTAAAGTTTTAATTCAAACAAGTCATTTCCTACTAAAGTTAATGGTGAATTATCTGTCATTACATTGAAAGAATATGATGATTCTGAATAGGTCCATCTTACAACCCCATGGATTTCGATGAAAAAAAGAGATATGTTGTTGTTGTTGATATAAATAATCAAAACTAAGATAATTGTATTTAGATATTAAAGATGAATTTATTTTAGATATATATCAAATTAAACACAATTATATATAGGGGGGTAAATTCATTAAATTCTAGATAGAAGAGACGAAGATACACGGATTTGAATGAAATGATGATGATGATGATGATGATGAGGTATAATAAACACATATATAAAAAGCTATTGTGTTTTAACTTTTTAATTAACAGAAGTTACTCTTTAAAGTTAAATTAATTGCGTCCGGAGTTACTGACAATATCGGTTAATTATTTTTCAATTTCTTTTTAATTAGTGGAATTAATTTAATTGTAGCAAACATAAACATAAATAGTGGATATAACTATCATTGATTGAACAATTGAACTCAATAAATGATATAGAGTGGTGCTAATAGCAACAATATTTTAACCTGACTTGGATTCTACCTCTCTCTAGCAATTCAACTTGAAGTAAAATAATTGTGTCATTTATTAAACCGAAACCCAGTCAGATTTGTTAAAGATTGTTTGTTAAATCTTGCCATTTATTTTTCCAGTAGTGTTAACAGAATTGTATCCATCTTCATGAGATTCTTACTCATTTTATTATTAAAAAATTTCCATTCATTTCTATAGAATTATTGAAAGATTAATGTTTTTTAAAAATAAAAAAAAAAAATTATAAAAACTTAATTACTTGCAGAGATTAACCAGTTTAAAGGTTTGTTCAAGGAACAAGCTATAAAGCTGTAAAGCTATCAGCTATCTACAGATACAACTAAATGCTCTCTCTATATCACTACAGCACAACTCTCTTTTTTGATTGTGGATAGTAAATAATAATAGTAATAATAAACCCCCCAGAAAAGTAATTCTATTTGCTACTCTTTGTCCCAATTTGGAGATTGTTCTAAAATTATTTTTACTAATTAAGAACAATAAATTTCAGTTTTTTGTATAACTTTTGAAGCCATCATTTAATTTAATTTAATTTAATTTAATTTAATTTAATTAAACTTCCTTCTATTCCATTTTTATAAGCTTTGTAAACCCAAAATTTTATATAAATACTCAAAATTTCTCGAAATATTTTTAAGTTATTCCTAACTTTTTCTTTTTATATTATTCCTTATTAATTTTTTTAATTTTAATAAACAATGAGAATTTTTGCTTTATTAACTACTGCAACTATTGCAACTGCTTTACCATCAAATCTATTTGGTTCTTTATTACGTCGTGAAGCTGCTCCACTTGATTCAATCTCAAAAGAATATATCAATACAGAACTAAACAAACGCCTAGTTTATGAATCTAGAGCTAGTTCAGTATCAAATGCTTCAAATTCATCAAATTCAACAACTGCTTCAAACTATACAAATTCAACTTCTCCAAATGATGATGAAAATGAATTACCATTAATTAAAATTTATTCATTCTCTTCAAATTTCACTGAATTATTTGGTTCAAATACTACTTCATCAACTACTACTGAAACTTTCTTAAACTTAACAATTTCTGAAGTTTTAAGTTCAATTGGTTCAAATGGTTTAGTTAATACTACTGCTTTACGTGAATTATTATCTTCATCTTCTTCAGATTCTGAAACTACTATTGATTTAGATGCTATATTAGAAGCTAAAGGTTTAGATGAAATTGATTTAGAATATGAACAAATTGGTAACTTCTCTGAATATAATTCAACTGAATTATTAGATTTATACATTGCTTTAACTTCTGATATTGATGAAGTTGATGGTATTGTTATCTTACAATCTGCTGATACTATTGAAGATACTGCCTTTTTCTTAGATTTATTATTTGGTGATTCAAGTATTCCAATTATTGTTGCTGTTGAACCAACTTTAGAAAAAATTTTAAGTGATGAAATTAAAGATTTCGTCTATGCTATTAAAGTTGCTTTAGATGAAGATAACTCAAGTGATTTTGGTTCATTAGTTGTTCAAAATTCTAAAATTTCTTCAGGTTTCTACACTAAAAAATCAATTGATGGTAACTTTATTGCTTATCCTCAAGGTTACGTTGGTGCCATTGTTTCAACTTCAAATGATACTATTATTGAATGGTTCTATGATGCTTCAGAAGTTCCAACTTCTGATTATGACTTCAACTTAACTAATGTTGAAGAATTACCAAATGTTATTACTTTATATAACTATGAAGGCTTTGACGCTTCAATTTTTTATTCATTAACAAATTATGATGGTTTAGTCTTTGTTTCATCATCAGATATCTCTTCATCAGTTGCTACTGCTTTAACTGAAGTTGCTTACTCAGTTCCAGTCATTATCAGCGACTCAATTGCTGGTTCAACAGTTACCACTTCAGATGTTTCTGATATTAGTGGAGCTATTGCTGCTGGTATCTTAGATCCAGTTAAATCAAGAATCTTATTACAAGTTGCTTTATCATCTGATTACAACACTACTGACATTTCTGATGTTTTCTCAGCTGTTTATGGTGGCTCTAACTAAATTTATTTAAGTTTTCAGATTTTTTGAATTTAATTTCAAAACTTTCCTTCTCTGTTATACCACCTCCATTTGTCATTAAAATTCATGGAATCTTTCTATACCCTTCACCAAAAAAAAAAAAAAAAAAACAATCATAATATTCTATGATTTGTGATTTTAGTATTTCTTAGTATTATTATTATTATTATTATTATTATCATTATTATTATTATTATTATTATAACATCAAGTTTTTTTTTTACTAAAACTAATGACATACATTATACTTTATTATATCCTTATTACCTATTATCATACAAGGTTATTTACATTTTCTTTCAACGTTATCTCACTAGTTTATATTTATTCTTTATTTTCAAAAGTTTAATGTGGGATTTTATTTCTTAAAATTTTTGAGGTTGATTTTATCATTGAATAATTGTTTTATTATTATTATAATTATTATTACCAATTCTCTGTTATTTTTTTTTTTTTTTGTATTTAATTTAATTATATTATACCAATTTTTAAAATAGATCTTTGTAGTTAAATGATTATGAGTTTATTTGATCAACAATAGGTGGTTTACTTCTACTCTAAAATAATTTTCATTTTTTTTTTGACTCAAAATTACAACATACTTACAACTTGTGATAACTTGACCAATCATCAATCGAATTGAAAATTAGATTAATAGCATTATAAATATTCCTTAATTAGCTAGCGGTTACTTGTTAAGAATCAAGAACCATCAACTGATTTAAAGGTTCAGGTTCAGTCATTGGTGTCACTAAACTCAAATGTAAATAATATAATAGTATAACATACATAATCTGTTGTGTTCCTAGTAATTCCACTATATATAGGTATGGCCTTAAAAAGTTTTACAACTAAGGCCATTAAGTACTTAATTTAATTTACAAGCAAAAAAAAAAAAAAAAACAATTGAAAATGAAACCCAACATATAAATAAAATTATATTTATTTCTTACCTAATTTTAACCAAGATGGAACTTTTTTCTTACCATCATTTGAAGATGATGAAGAATTAAATCTATTCATCAAAGATTTTTTTGATGGTAAAACACCATTAAGAATTTTTTCATCTTTTAAAGAATCTTCATTTAATTTTTCATCATTAATTTTATCAACATTTAATTCTTCAACTTGATTAATACTTTTTGAAATTGCATTATATTCAGGTTTTAATTGAATTTCTAATTCATTATTAATTGATTTTATAATTAATAAATTTCTTGATTCTAAATGACTTGAAAGTTTAATTGTTTTAGAAATCTTTATCTTCTCTAATGATAATGATGAATTTGGTGAAAGTAATTCAAATCCAAAATTTTCATCTTCTGATTTAAAATTTAAAATATCAATATAATTTGAAACACTTTTATATAAATCATAATTTGATTCATTTGATTTAAAATTCAATTGTAATAAATTACCATTTTTAAATTTAACTCTAATTTCAATTGATTCATTTGATGATTTCATTTGTTTAATTGATTGTAATCTTTCATTTTTTTGTCTATTTGATTCATGAGCTCTCTTTGATAATAAATTTTGATAATTCTTTGCATGATCAACTGTAAAGGTATATGAATCATCATCATCATCATCAACAGATTCATTGGCTATTGCTGTTGAACGAACATCTGTTGGTTTATAAACAAAGACATGTTTTTCAAAAGGTTTAACTTTTGGTTCTTTAATTTTATGTTCTTCTATTTTTGCTATTGGTTCTACCTTTAACTCTTTCTTAATTTCCAGTTTATCGATATCCATAGCATCAACATCAACTTTAATATTTGTCTCTATCTTTGGTTCTTTTTTTTCAATTTCAATTTTAATTTCTTCAGATTTAGTTTCAATAATTTTTTTTGGTTCTTCAATTTTTTTAATAATAGGTGGATCTTCCTTTGAAATTGATTTTCTAGTTAAATTATAAACACTTTTATTTGTTGTATTTATAGTTGAAGTTTCATTTTTATTATAGAATAGTAATCTTAATAAAGCATTATTTTCAAGACCAATTTGATTTAAAGTAGTATTTTCAAATTGATTTGATGTTAAATTATCAAAAGTTCTTGATAAATAAGTTAATTTTAAACCATAATCCTTATAAATTTCAATCTTAATATTTTCTTCTATTGTTTTAATTAATTGTAAAAGTGTTAAATCTATTGATAATGATTTTAAAATTATTGAATTATTAACAATATTATTTTTGATATTTGACGGTGTATTAATAAATTGAATCTTTATTGTAACATTTGAATTTTGTGAATTTGAATTTGTTGAAGATTTTTTTAAAGTTAATTTAGCACCAATTGGTAAATTTGATAATCTCATTGGTAAACCATTTGATAAAGTCTTGTTATTATGTAAAAGAATTAAATTTGAATTATTGTTTTCAAGTTTGAAATGTTTTGAACTAATTTCAATAATTTGACCAATGGTTGTACCTGGAGTATATGGTACTTTCAAGGTCTTTAAACCATACTGTACAGATACACTCGACATTTATGGCTCCTAAAATGTTCTGTTGTTAGATTAATGAAATAATGCTTAATTGATTAGATGGCAAAAACAACAATTTCAATTTCAATTTCAATTTTTTTTTTTTTTTTTTATTTTGGTAGAGAAATAATGAGTTTGTCCAGAAATTATTGTTAACTATGAAGAAGAAATGACAGAGGCCTTGTTCTTTTTGAAGAAATCGGAACTTTTGTAGTTAAAACTTGATGAATGAGTTAATAATCTTCAACAAAGAATATACAAACGATTGATCTTGAGACTAGTAGTGTTAAGTAAAGAGAGACAAATTTGTCTTTTTATTTTTTTTTAAACCTGATTAACTTGTTGGTGGCCTCAAAAGCGATTATTGTATGCGGAGATAATTTTTGACGGCTTGTGGTATCTCCGTGTTCATGATAAAAGACATTCATTATAGATTAATGAAAAAAAAAAAATGAAAATGGAGCGCTTACAAGCTTACTGATTATAATTTATAAGAGTTTTATTGTCTTTACACTTAAAGCTATGATGAGATTGATATTTAAAAGTTTCAAAAGGTTATGATAGTTTCTATGAGACAAAATTGACATATACATTACTAGTTTAGTTGTTGAAATTAAAATACTTCTGGAAATTATAAGTGGGTGATTTCGTTATTTCGAGGAGATTTTAAACTATCCCACTATTTCCATGATTTGGTTATATAAAATTAAGTTGAATGGAGTGATGTGGTTCTTTCAAATGTACAGTTTCACAAATACAATTCTCCATTATTTCCTGGATTCTTGATAATAAACAATTCAAGTATACTGATAGACGGTAAACCTCAAAATAATAGGGAATATTGGAAACTAAAGAAAGTCAGACCTCTAGTTAACAATTAATCACAAAAGAGTTGAGTTGACTCAACAGTTTATATATAAACAAGGAAGCTTTAGTTAGTGAAAAGTGCAGAGTATCATTGCCCATTGGTCAATCTGAGCAGAAAAATGTGTTTTAAGGAACAAGAAGCCATTATACACTGAATATGTCGTTAATTGTCTTTATAGTTTATTATAATAGTTACTATTTGTGACTTTTCTCTAAAGTCAAAGTAAAAACACCTTCAATGATGTGAATTGTTTTTAGTCAAAGAATCGAAAGATATACGAGCCTTTGTGAACTCTTCTTCTCTTCATCCATCAGGTAACATAGATGATTTGTGTAGCTTATTGATTGGGGCCAATAAAATATGATTGAATATTGTTATTAAACAATAGTATATGGGCCAAAGTGGAATCTCTAAGTGGTCTATTCGAGTCCCAAGTGGAAGTTGAGATTTGGGACTAGATACTTTTCTGTTGAGAAAAAAGAGTTAATATAAATTTATCCTGTCTAAGCTAGCTGGCTGGGAGGGGGAAGCTAGGCAGATAGGCAGAGAGCACACACCAACAGCAGTATTCCTAGAGAGGGAAGGCTTTGTGGTAGGCTCATAAGATTCATGGCTTCAATTTTCAACTTCTTATAAAAGCTCATGTTTATTGTTATTATTATCATAATATAATGACTACTAGATATTGGTTATTAGCTATCGAATGTATTTTTACAATACAAATTCTTGAAATATGGAAATTTGAAAGGCTGAACAGTTTTAGTTTCATAAATTTATTATATATTGGTAATTTAACTAATAGAAACTCAATTTAAGAGTTTATATTTCAATTACGAATTAACCTTAAATATATATGTGGCAAAATGTTTCAATTTTATGTAGATATTTTTGTTCAATTACAATGCAAAAGAATTAAAATTATATAATGGAAGTTTTTAACTATAATGATTTCCAGTGATTTTTTTTTACTTCATCATCTAATTTTTAAAGAAAAAAATTTTCTGTCAAATACTCAAATAGTTTAAGTATAAGCTTTAAATACCTTTGTACACTAGTGAATTGGTATTACTGAAAAATGTTCAATAGAAAACGGAGGAAAAAGGTGATAGTTTTTTTTAGCTATTTCTCTTTAAGTAAAAAACTATAGTGTTTCCTTGTCAGTAACTATCTGTTTGTGAATCGTTGAGAATGGTTCATCTTGTGTTATAACGCTTCACCATAATTAATTTGTATACAATTTTTAAAGAGAAGTGAATAAATAATAATGCTAACCGCCATACCTAACTAACAGTTTAGTCAACCCGTCGGGCTAGGCCGAGGTTGAGGAGGAACTGCCAGTGGTATTTCCGAAACTTTTCTTCTAAGTTTTTCCATGTTTGAAGGACCTTTCAGAAGATTTGAAAGTAAAGAAGGCTTAATAAATGATTTTAGGGTACTTTTAATACTGTTGAATTGTTCAGTCCCCTTCTTTCATCGAGTTTAAATAGGATGGTTTATGAAGAGTTGGGGTCTTAGAATACGAAATTCTTTTCAGATAAATAAAATTTCTTAACAAATCTATGTAAGCGGTTAAATAAATAAAAAAAAAAAAAAAATTGGTAAAAAAAAGTCTACCTGCCAGGCCAATATGCTAAATTATAAGCAATTCATCTTATTGATCTAGTATGATCAAATAAATTGAAAAATATGTTTAGCTTAAACTCTATATAACAACGATTTTTTAGATTATAGAGCAAACCTTTAGATCAATTGAGCTCAATAGTTCAGTAGTTCAGTAGGTAAAGATAAGACATATTCAACCTAAACTCAAATCACAAGTAAATGAAGCAATTTTAACCTATGAGGGAAGGAGTAAAAATAATATTATATTAGCTGAAATCTATGATGGTTCTAAAATTTTGGAAAGTGGTTTGTAATAAGGTAATTCAAAGCCTTGAGGACAGATTCAGTTAATGTCGAAAGTGATTCTTCTCAACTAATTTTTTTCTACCTTTTAATGGTTTACTAGTAGGAATTCAACTCAATAGTCGATGGTTGATGGGGTCTTGAAAATAAGTTCAACTCTCTAGTTGGACGTTAGATATCAGATAATCATATCAAACCAACCACCCAAGATATGAAGGTGTAAGTTGAAAGGCGATGCTTTAATTGATTTATGGATATAAAATAATGATAGCTTACAAATCACAAATCACAAATCAATTATCATTTATTGCTGCTTAGAGAATACAGATTGACACCAAAATTTTAATGTGAAATTATCGAAAGAGTAAAATATTTGTTATATATATAGTCTTTGTAAACATAGGGACAACTGATAAATTCTCTATACATTAAACTCACAATATTCTGTTGATAGACACGTAGACACCAATATAAGTGGAACAGTGTAAGTTTAAGTAGTTAAAAAAACTGAGAGAAGACTAACTAAAGAGCTAACGCTTACAACCATCAACTGCTATTAACTTATAGAGATGTTATTTAAAGGGAGATTTTGAAAAAAAAAACGGATTAAACAGCACAAATCCCAAGTCCCAAGTCCCGTTGCTTAGTTATAAACTCCCAACAAGAAATATAAAAATATAAAAAAACTTGGAATTATAAATATATTTTGACATCCTATTTTGACAATCTTTCTCTAGTTATTTGTGCTTTTTTTTTACCATCCAATCTATCTTGAAGTTACTTCGTCAAATAAGTAACTGCTCGGTTTAGAATTCTTCACAAACCTATCATCTAAGTTCTGCTAGATACCTGTCTGTTTTTCTGTTTTTTGTCTTTTTTTTTTTTTTTTTTTTTTTTTTTTTTTTTTTTTTTTTTTTTTTTTTTTTTTTTTTTTTTTTTTTTTTTTTCTACACTATATCAAACTTAATAAGAGAAGAACTCATAAAAGGCTAGAAGAAAACCATGACTTTCAACCATGAACTATACACAAATAGCGACATACCTTCACCTTCAATACTGGCTTCAACACCAACCACATTAAGTTCAAACTCATCCACAAATATCAACTCTTTTAACACAAAATCTCAAGGAGTCGCAAATTTTCCCCAAAATTTAATTCAAGATATAACTGATCAAACAAATAATACTTCAATATCAACAAAAAATCCAAAAAAATTAAGTTGTATCGGTTGTAGATTAAGAAGAAGAAAATGTGATAAAATGGAACCAATTTGTTCAAGTTGTAAAGATTTAAAAATCCCTGTTGATCTTTGTCTTTATAAAGAAAAAAGAATGGGTAGAAAATCAAAACATTCAAAAACTAATTTATTATTATTAAAACAACAACAACAAGAGTTATTAAAAGAACAATTTAACCTAGTTAAATTATTGATTGAAAAGACTCAATATTTAAGAATGGGCCAAAATCTTACAAGACCTGATCTTGTGTTTGATAAATCTAATAATAATACTACTACTAATAGTAATAATAATATTAAGCAATCTTTAAGTTCAACAAATCTTGAAAATAATTTAGATCAAGATTCAACAAATAATTCTTCTTATTCTTCAAATTCTTCAAGATCAAATTCAAACGTTGGTTTATCCTCTCCATATTCTGACACTTTAACAACAAATTCTTCTATTGATTCTAAAAATCATACTGAAACTCCTCCAAAACTTTTAGAAACTCAAGGTTTAAACACTTTTAGTTATCTTAATAACGTTTCAAATTCAATGTCAACAAGTTCAATATTACAAAATGAATTACCTTTAAAAAAATTAATGATTGATTTAACTGATATAATGATTAATCAGGAACGTTTATCTTTAAAAAAGGAAAATAATGATATTATAATCTCAATACTTAAAGAAAAATTATGTGCTATTTCTTTAGGTATGAGACCTTTTGATAATGGTGCAATTTTAGATGAATTAATTTTAGATATGCAATTATATTTACCAAAATATGATGATTTATTAAATTTTGTTGAAAACTTTTTTTTAACTCATAATTCAACTTCTTTTGTTAAAATTGATAGAAATGATTTTCTTAATGATATTTATGATTTAATCAAACCAAAAAAGGATGGTTCATGTCAAATAAATTTAAAAGTTGTTAAAGATTTTAGAAAATTACCAAAATTATCAAATATTTTAGCAGTTTTATCACTTTGTATTGAAAAAAATTCAAAATTAATGTTAGAATATTCAAGATCAATAATTTGTGCAAATCCATTAGTAGATAAGTTATTAACTTTAAATGATAGAGAAAATAAAAATCATGATTGTTTATTTGGTTCAAATTTATCCATTGATGCTGTTAATGCAATTTTAACTAATTTTCTATTTGATATTAATTATCCAATTTCAAGATTTACAGATTCTTTAGAATTTACAAATGAATATTTATTATGTCTTAAAAGAGGTGTTAATTATGGTATAACTTTAAATTTACATAAAGATATTAATCAAATATTTTTAAATTCTTCAGAATCTTATAAAGAATTTTTAAAATCTTTATGGTATAATTATAATTTTTTAGAATTAATTGAATCTTTAGAAATTGGTATTAATCCAAAAATGAAATCTTATGAATTATATGATTACTCAACTAATAATAATCTACCTCATTATTCTCAACAACAACAACAACAACAACAACAACAACAACAACAACAATCTAATCCTCAAATTAATCATACAAGTAATCATCATTTTAATAATCAAAATCCTCAATTTTATGATCAATATCATCAAGAACAATTATCAAATGATATTTTAAAAAATTCATTTGTTAAAATTTTAAAAAGTTATGAAAATTGTTTAAGTTTATTAGATACTTTTAATAATGATAAATTAATTAGTAACGGTCAAGAAAAAAATATGTCTTTATTATTATTAAATCATTTAAGATCACAAATTGATGATTTAAAAGATATTTTAAATGAAAAATTTCAACAAAATACAATTTTACAAGAATTATTAGATTTACAAACTAAAATTAATAAATATCATCAAAATCAACAAAATCAAAATCAACAAAATCAAAATCAACAACAATTGTTAAGTAATGAATTAATTTCAATAAAAGATGATATTATTAAAAGTATGCAATCAATTTGTGCAAAATTAACAATTTTTTCAATGATTCAAGGTTTATATTATTTATTATTTAAATTTGATCAAAATACTTATAAAGCTCCATTAATTAAATATTCATTAATTTTATTAACTTCAGTTCCAAATATCATTAAAACTTTTCAAAATATTATTAATTTAAGATTATCATCATCAACAATTTTACATCCATTAATCCCATCATTAAAATATGCTTTAAGAAGATCAATTATAACACTTTGCTCAATAATTTTAAATTTTGGTAATGTTGGTCAACCAAATAAAATTATTTCAATTGAAAAATTAAATGATTATTTTGCAATTTCAATGATTAATTCAAATTTTGATATTAATTCAATTTCAAATACAACTTCAAATTTAGATTTATTTAATTTAAATAATCCTATTAATGATTTATTCTATGATGACCAAAATGCTCAAGTGTTAAATTATAACTCATTACCAACTATCATTTTACAACAATTAAATGAAATTCAAAAATATTGGAATAAAACAGCTCTTAATAATATTAAAATGTTAGGTTTAATTCATTATTTATCAAGATTATCACAAGTTTTAAAATGTTTTATGGAAGATGATGATAAACAAACTATTAAAATTGATGAATCTGGATTAGAACAAATTAGATTATCTGATACAAAGAAATTAAACTTTAATGAATTAGATTTTACTCGTTAATCTAAACCCAAATTTTATTCTTTTTACTTCTTTTCTTACCTTTTTATTTTTCCCTCAGTGATATATAATGATAGCATATCTCCTTTTTCCATTTTAATGAATCTATGAACTTTTGCCTTATGTTAATTCCTTTTTAGTTATTGTCCATTATATTATAAATAAATACAATTTATATATTTATTAGTCCTCTTAAATAGTATTTGAGGAAGATTTTATAGTCATTATAAATTAATTTGAAAATCACGTGACCCAATTTTGAAAACAATTTGTCTAAGAGTAAAACATATTGACCAATTTTTGTGCTATATAGAAGCAATTTGATATATCTTATACTTTAGCACTATATATAACTATCATTACACTACATAATAATGAATTCCAACAAAACACTCTGTTATTACTCAAATTAACCATTCACACTCATTTCAAAAAATTCAACATCCGAACACCGATTTTGTTGATCAAAAATTCAAAAAAAAAAAAAAGTAGGACAAATGATTTCAAAATAAAGTCGCCACCAAAACAAAATCCAACTTAACCAAACAAATAAAATGACAAAATCAGAGGTACCAGTTGAAAAGATAGAAGTTGAGACTAATGCTCCATCACCAGAAGAAGTCGATGCTCAAACAATTACAAGAATTGAATCTTCATTCCAATTGATTGCAAAGACTGTTAAAACATTTGATCAACGTTACATTTTCAAAACATTAAGAGAATTAATATCATGTAGAAAACAATTAAACGTCAATGTTTTATCTCAATTAATCAACAAATATTTAGCTCCAAATTATCAAGAATATTTATTAAAATTTATTGGTGGTGAAAAAGGTGATGAATCCATGGATGTTGATAATCAACAAGAAGGAGAAGTTTTACCAGAAATTAATTTTGTCATCCATTTCTTAGTTCAATTATATCTATTAGATCAAAAAGAATTAAAGAAATTAGATGAATTCAATTTACAATATGTATTGAAATTAATGAAACTTTACAATAGACGTTCATTAGATCTAATTAATTCAAAAATTTGGTTTTACATTTCAAGAACAAAAGAATTACTAGATGATTTAATCTCAATTAGGCCTGAATTATTAATAGCTTTAAGAACTGCAAACATAAAACATGATGATGAAACATATGGTTCTTTAATTACTTTAATATTAAGAAATTATATTTTAGCACATGATTATTCATTAGCTTCAAATTTTATTGAAAAAATTGAATTCCCAAAGAATATTTCAAACTCTATAGAATCAAGATATTACTATTATTTAGCTAAAATTAATTCTATTCAATTAAATTATTCAGATTCTCATGAATTTGTTATCACAGCTATTAGAAAGGCCCCACAAACTCAAAATTCTATTGGATTTTTACAAGCTGCTTATAAATTAAGTGTTTGTATTGAATTATTAACTGGTGATATTCCAGAATTACAATTTTTTAAAAAATCTGGATTTGAAAATGTTTTATCACCATACCAAGAAATTACTAAAGCTGTTAAATTAGGTGATTTGAAATTATTTAATCAAACTATAACAAAATATCGTGATTCATTAGTTAAAGATGATACTTATAATTTAGTTACAAGATTAAGATCAAATGTTATTAAAACTGGTATTAGAATAATTTCATTATCATATACTAAAATTTCATTAAAAGATATTTGTATTAAGTTACATTTAGATAATGAAGCTTCTGCAGAATATATTGTTTCAAAAGCCATTAGAGATGGTGTTATTGATGCTAAAATTAATCATCAATTAGGTTATGTTGAGAGCAATGAAATCTCAAACATTTATTCTACAACACAACCACAAGAACAATTTAATCAACGTATTAACTTTGTTAACTCATTGCATAATGATAGTGTTAAAGCAATGAGATATCCACCAAGTGTTAATAGAAATGAAACTATTGATAAAAAACTACAAGATGATGAACAAGCCTTAATTAATGCTCTACAAGATGGTTTTGATGATTATTTACAAGAACAATAATCACACAAAAGAAATCTAGAAATATATAAATGTGTTTTTTTTTCTGTGTACTTAAAAGTAACTTGTAGTTTTATTTAAGTATATACTAATTTACAAAGATCATTTCTTTTCATAATTTCTATCCATTATAGATTACTTTTTTTTTATAAATTTATTTTAACGTTTACCTTGAGATCTTAAATCAACAACATAGTTTAAGACTTTTGAACCAAAGAATATTGTTGGGAATAAAAGAACAAATGATTTAAATATAGTTTCAAAAATTGAAGAACCTAAATAATATTGGAAGAAAACAGTTTCATATCCAACAATAGCACCAATGAAAAGTAAATGACTTGGAGCAGCAGATAAACCTGGGAAGTTTTTAAAGTTTAATAAATCTGAATTAAACCAAAATGAGATTAAAATTAAAAGAACGAAAACTGATAATGAGGCAAAACCAATAGCAAGATCTGCATTAACAGTTTTTGGTGGTTGATTGAAAATGTGATGAATTTCTGGTAAAGCAACAAATCTTTCACTTTTAACATGAGGGAAAGCAGCAGCAAGTTCAGAGGCAATAGCTAATGAACCAATTGATTCTAAATATTTAGATTTGTCTTGAGCATCTGCAGCAATTAATGAAAGATCTATATTTGAAGTTTCTGATTTAAAAATTGATGGTAAAGCATCGTATTTAATTGATAATTTAGCAGAATAATCACCAGAATCAGAGTTCAACTTTAAGATTGGTTTATATGACTTTTCTAAACCTTCTGAGTTTGTAAGTCTAACAAACAATTGAGATGGTTCTTTATCAACATTAAAAGTAATATCTAATTTTGATGTTTCTGTTGTAAGTTGAATTGGTGTTGAATCTTTGAAACTTAATGATTGACCAGCATCATTTTTGATTTGACCATTAGAAATATCTAAGGCTAAGACACTTGAAAAAGAAGTCAATACTGTTAAAAAAGCACTGTATCTCATATTTGTTTGCCTTCTATAACTCTCAAATAAAATTATAAGCACCATGAAAAAAGTAATACGTGTTTTGAATTTAATTTTTTGAAAACTGTCTGCCCTCGGAAATCAACCCCTAAAAACTAAAAAAATAAATTCCGGTTTTTGGGTTAACTTTTTCTTTTTGCTTTAATTTTTTTATGGTTTTGATCTATCTGTTTATTTATTTCTAAACAAAAATAGCTCATTCAAAGGATTAAAATGAGAGCTATCATCATTCGATCCCTACCATTGGCTATACTTGTCAATTTAGTATTGTGCTATGGTAAAAATGTGAACTCAATATCATTTGAAGGAAAGCACATTGGTAAAGATCACAATGATAAATTTTTAAACGATTCAATCTCTTACAATATACCCAAAATTCCACAAAATAGAGAAAAGTTATTTGAAAATGAAAACTTATATGATTTCTCATTTAGTGATCTGGAATCTTTAGAAGCTTCAAATATATCTGAATGTCATGATATCCATATAATCCATTCTCCGCAAGATCAATGTATTTTTGCTAATGATAAATGTCAAGATTACAAAATCGGATTCTTTAACTATGTCTCTTTCTACTATTGTCACTCACATATGAAGCTGGGAGCATTGATTGGTTTTTTCATTCTATTATTAACTCTGTTTACAACATTAGGTATGACAGCTTCAGAATTCTTATGTCCAAACTTAAACACAATTTCAAAATTCTTAAAGATGAGTGAAAGTTTAGCAGGTGTTACCTTATTAGCCTTAGGTAATGGTAGTCCAGACGTTTTCTCTACTTATGAAGCTATGAAAATTAATGCTGGTAGTTTAGCTATTGCTGAACTAATTGGTGCAGCTTTATTTATTACATGTGTTGTTGTTGGTAGTATGGCTATTATTCATCCATTTGAAGTTGCCAAAAAACCTTTTATTAGAGATGTATCATTCTTATTAATTGCTTTAATTTTACTGATTCTATTTTTAAATGATGGCATGATTTCATTATATGAATCTTTGGGAATGATTGCTCTTTATTTGTTATACGTTATCTTTGTCGTTTGTTGGGATTGGGTTACAATTAAAAGAAGAAAATCTCTTTTACTGGATCAAAAAGTTAGAAATAATTATTCAGATTCAAATACTGCTCAATTTGAAATTTCAAAAGATAACGAGGTTAATGATGAAGATATTTTAGAAACTTTTAATAACTTTAATAATGGTGGTATTGATATTGAAGCTTTAGATGATAATACCAGTAAATTTAACCTTGACTCATGGACCCAAAGATCTTTCCAAAATACAATGATTAGACCATCAATTTTAGGTGCAATGAATTTCAATCATGCTATGCAAGACTACATTGAAGAAAACAATAATAATAATCCAAATGAAGAAACGAACTTTTATTCAGGTGAAAATGCCATTAGTTTAGATACATTATCATTGAAGCCATTCACTTTAAAGAAACCAGCGAACATTAAACTGAGCTCAGAGCCAGTATTCAGAGATAATTTAACCACAAGTCCATTCCATGATTATGAAGATGAACATAATAGCCCACCATTCAGTGCACCACCACATTTTTCCTCATTTTATGATGATCCAACAACTTTAGACGCTGAATTTTATTCATCATTTGATAATTCTAGTACTGTCATTAAGAAAATATTAGGTGAATTCATTAAAAACAGTACTATTTTAGATGAAAGTTCAGGATTTTTCTTTATTCTATTCCCAACTTTAAAAGAATATAGCAAAAAATCATTATTTGATAAGTTCTTTAGTATAATTTGTTTACCATTGATTACTATTCTTAGATTAACCACTCCTGTTGTTAACCATGAAAGTAAAGAAACATTATTAACTAAGGAATTCAGTCTATTAATCTTACAATGCTTTATTTCCCCAATTGCTACTGCTATTCTATGGTTTTATGAAGATGAAATCACCTATGAAATTATCATTTCTTCTCTAGCTTTAACTTTAGTTTCACTCTTGTTATTGGTATTTGTTAAAAGATCAATGAGAAATGTTGAATCAAATAATGAAACTGTATTTACAGTGTTCTATTTTTTCACTGCTTTAATAGGTTTTGTTGTATCAATTTCATGGATTTCAACAATTGCTACTGAATTAATCTCAATTATTAAATTCTTTTCAATCTTATTCGATTTATCAGATGCAATTTTAGGTGTTACAGTTTTTGCTGTTGGTAATTCATTAGGCGACTTTATATCAAATTTCACAATTGCAAGAATGGGGTTCCCAATGATGGCATTATCTGCTTGTTTTGGTGGTCCTTTATTAAATGTTTTACTGGGTATTGGTTTAAGTGGAATTATTTTAATCCCATCAATTGAACATGCACATATCGGCGAAGCACTTGAATTCAATATTTCTAATACACTTATTGTCAGTGCTTTTACTCTCTTGATCAATCTTGTATTTTTATTAATTGTTGTTCCTTTGAATAAATGGAGAATGAATAGATTAATTGGTTGGATAATGGTTGGATTATGGGGTTTTGCCACCATAATTTGTGTTTTACTTGAAATTGGTAAATAAATTCAAAATAACTACAAATCAATCAAACAAAAACAAAAGTTATACAAATTAATATAACTATAATAATGACGAAATGATGAACATGATGTAAATTTATTAATACTTCATATATATGAAGAAAAAAATGATTTTAGTATGTATAGGTTAGTATATAGAAACATGATTTTTTAAAAAATTAAATAAATTGTGATCCTTGAAATATGTAAGTATAGCTGTAATAGACCATTTTAAACAATATAGCTCATGAATTGTAAAGAATAATAACCTAGTACCAGACTATTTCATTCCTACTATAATTGTTGAGTAGTTGATTCAAAAATAAGATCCTTAAAGTCTTTGGTAATTCTAATTTTCTCAATCCTTAATTTAGTAACATCTCACTTATCATCTTCTATGATTATTATGATTATTATTTCCAAAAACCCTTTGAAGTTCGTTAACGACAATGTCTCTATTTTGTTGATTATTATTATGCTTGTTTGATTTGGTGTTTTCTATCCAATCTGATCCAGATGATTGGAAAGGTTTTGCAGATTTTGATAGATGCTTTGATAAATCTGAAAGATAATCTTTTATTTCATCTGAGTTGAAGTCATTATCTAGATAATTGTATGGAGATACTACTGTCTGTTGCTCTTTTTTATTATTGTTATTATTTGTGTTATTCTGTTTATTGTTTGATGGTTTATGTTCCTTTTGTTGGCCACCACCTGTAGACGAAGAAGTATTAGTGTTATTGGATTTGCCTTTGTTGTTGACGGCTGGTTTCAACGGTAGCTTAGGTTTAGTGTTTTTCTGATTTGATTGGTTTGGGCGCGAAGGAGGCATTGTAGAATTGAGTCCAATGATTTGATTTATACTTATAGTTTTGTAACTCCAGTTAGTTTAATCAATAATTTTAAAGTTTGAAAAATCTGTACTTTTTTTTTTAAAAAAAAACAAAAAAAAAAAAACAAAAACAAAAAACTGTTACTTCAAAGAAACATTTAACACTTGTTCATTGAATCAATACTACTAGCCTTATAATATGGATGCAGATAAAATCAACATTACTTTGGATTCAAAGTTGATTAATGAACATATTGATCCTTTTATTTTGGATGAGTAAGTTTTTTTTCATAGGTTATCGTTCATTTACTTTTACCTAAAAGATATTTCAAGTTTATTAAGAAAACTAACATAAACATCATATAAATAGATCTAAATTATCACTGGCACAACTAATACCCAGAATCATACATGAAAGAGGTCCTTTTATTAATATAACAGAAGAAGGACTGAGAGAACAATTAGCAAAAGAAACACTTGAAGATGATTCACCAGAATCTGAAAATGATACTAGTTTCAAAGCAGATAATAGCATTATATTGGGAGAAAATGTGACCCCAATTGAGGCTAATCCAGAATCTCTCGTGGTTTCTGCTGAAGATGATGTTGTATCTCAGCAACCTTCACAAATTGAAATTAATGAAGAATTTATGAAAAATAAAGCAGAACTAATGAAAAGTTTATACGTGTCTATCAACGAGTCATCATTGGCATTGGATTTTGTATCATTATTAATCAGTTCAGTTAGACCAGCTGCTGGTACTATTTCTATGTCTTCACATTTAAAAAAGTTTGTTCCACCTGGTACATTAAGTTCTGATCAAGTACAAATTGATCTTAATAAGAATAAAGAAGAATCATTTAAAGAAGAAAAAATTATAGGACAAGGTTGGAAGTTACAAAGTTTAGAGATTTCATCAAATTTATTAACAAAATCAAATGAAAGATTAATGAAAGAAGTTCAAAAAGAAAAGGTATTTTGGGATTTAATCAAGAATAACTTTAATAATAAAGAAATATTATACAAAACAAGAGATAAAGTTACAGGTAAGAGAATATTTGCAATCAAGTATGGTTATGAAGATTCTGGATCTAATTTTAAAGTAAAAGGAAATACGATTCTGATGCCTAATACCACAAATAACACAATTGATTTAGTATCTTCTTCAAATTTCAATAGATTTATCAAAGTAAGATTATACAAAAAGGTTAATGAAGATGATTATAATTTAATTGGTGAGTCAAGTTCTAATATAGAAGAATTAAGATTAGATGAAAAGAATTCAATAAAATCACAAATTAAAGGATCAAGATTCTTCATATTTGAAGAAGAGCTATTTAATCAAATTTTATTTGAATCATCTTCTCTAATTGCTTATAATGTTGAAGCAAGTGAAAATGAATCAAAATTAACTATAGATCTTAACGATGAGGTGTTAGAAATTGAATCTGTTAAATATACACAGGATGAAAATGACCAAAAAGATGTGGATATGACAAGATTAGAAGATTCAAGAGCTGAATTGATAGCTACTTATTTAAGATTGATGTTGACCATCAAACATAAGAGAAATTTGGATAGAAAGAAACATCTTTCGGTTGTGAAATCAAGTTCAAAACAAGCATATATCCCATCAAATGTTCCAATTTTGAAACCTATTATTGGTCATTTCAAACATGAATTAAATTTAAATAAATTATACCATATTGTGAAAGAAATTTCAAAAGAATCTAAAATAACATTCAAACTATACAGATATTCTAACCTTAAAAAAAGTGATTACAAAAATGACTCATTTAAACGGATTTTAACAGCACCTGAATCCAAATTTATACTTTCAATAGGTCCATCACTTTCAATAGAGATTGAATTAAAATCAGTGGATTTTGTCAACTTAATAATGCATACAATGGCATTCAGATCAGATGATAAACAAGTTAAAACCAAGATATTAGATGTTAATTTTGAAGATTTCAGGCAACTAGAAGAGTGTTTAGAATGGTTAATTGAAAGTTAATCATTTGATTCGAATATATAGAAAATTGTAAAAGGGAAAAAATACTAACACGTGACCAGATTTTCAATTTTTTAGAAAAAGTACAAAAACCCAAAAAATTTAAATCTTTCTTTCTCTCTCTTATTTTTTTAAATGCAATTTCAGTTAATTGACGAGGATAACAATAGTATCATATTCACTTGGATAAACATTATACCAATCCTCAATTCCTTTATCATGTAAGACACTGATACTAGAGTTTAAAACAGATTTAATCAATAAAGTATTTTAGTAATATATGAAGATTTGGCGGCTAAAAGATTAAAGGTAACAAATCAAAAAACAACATTATACTAACAAAACTTTCCAATTGTTTACAATAGTAAGGTCATAGACACAAAAGATCAATTATCCTCTAGAAGTTCTACTAATTCATTTACAATGAGTGTTCAAAACATTCTTAATCCGTTGAGATTTATTTTCTTCTCCTTAGTGTTTGCCTTTGCAGCTTTCTTTGCCTCCTTGTTCATAGTTCCAATGTTAATTTTATCATTCTTTTTCTCAGGTTGTGTTGTTATCTTCAGTGGTTTAAGTTATACCACCTTCAAGATAGCTTCATCTAAATACAGTCATACAGTTTTATTTTTAAATAGATTATTGAGAAGGTTAGCTGACAACATTCCTCCATCTGTTGGTTTCAATGAAACTAAAGCAAATTCCAAAGGTTCAAGATTAAACATCAAATCAAAGTTTAGCAGGATTGAAAAGAAACTTAAAGATTTTTCAGGTTCTTCAAAATTACTTTCTTCTACTTATAACATTAATAAAGATGAGATTGTTTTAAAAGATGACACAAAAGAGCCTAAAGTAGGTGATATTGTGGTAGGTCCAGATGCACCAATAATTACTGATGAAGATGAGCCTATCAATCCAACTGAAGTTATTCTGAGTGATATCAATGCTAAAGAAATGACCCTTTCACCTGGATTAGAAACTGTTGTTGAAGTTATACCAGAAACATCACCAGAAACTGTTCAAAAGAATGACGCCTCAGCCATAGTTCAAGAAGTTTTATCAGCGAGACTTCAAGAAGCTGCTTCTGAAAAAGAAAATACAGATGACCCGGCTGCTATTCAAATCATTACAAGTTCAGTAGGATCTTAGTGTGACTTTATAACTTTTACCCTTATAGTTATCATTAGTTATTTTTTCCTTCCTTAATGTTGATGGGGAATATTATCTTGTATATTAGTCCAACAATATGTTTAATCCATTTTTATAATTACATGTAAACTGCGAAACATTCTACATTCTTGCATTATATATATGAACATTAGTAGTTATTTAGCATTTGATTAAATATATGACTTAAGCTTGGTAAACTAAATTTTCAGTTGGGTAAGATGGACCAACTTCTTGGATTGATAATTTAGCTAACCATTGACCTTTATCAATTGAAGTCTTTAAATCATCACCAGAGACTAAGCCGGCTAAGAAACCACCAGCGAAAGCATCACCAGCACCGTTAGTATCTTCAATCTTTGAAGCATCTAATGGATGAACTGGAAATTCTTTAATATCGAAAGAATCTGAGGCCTTGTTGTAAGCAACAACAATGGTTGGTTCTAAACCATGAGTAACAATAACAGTTCTATCTTTCTTTGAGTTAACTTTTGGTTCTTTAGCAATGTATTTAGCGATTTCTTTTAAATCTTCAGATTCAACGTTATGAGATTTACCATAAGCACCAATTTCAGTTTCATTACCAATAATGTAATCAGCAAATGGAATTGATTTATCTAATGGATCTTTAAAGAATTCTGGAATGAAAGGAGCAGATAAGTTTAAGGTTAAAGTTTTATCATTATCAGCGGCATGTTGACCTAAAACAGCAATAGCTTCTGGACTAACAGTTAAATGGAAACCACCAATATAGAAATATTTAGCATTTTCAACATATTTCCAATTTTCTTCCTTTTTTAAATGATCTGGAGTGAAATGGTTAGCAGCAGCTAAATCAGTAACTAGAGATCTGTTATGACCTGAGATTAAGGCAGCACATTTACCAGTTTCATAAGAATCTTGAAATTGATATAAAGTTTTAACACCAGCTTTTTCATTAGCTTGTAATAATAAATCTGAATATTTATCTTTACCAACTGAACCAAAGTAAACAACTGAATCTTTTGGTAAAGCATATTGAGCACCTCTAGCAGAGTTTTGGGCAGCACCACCAGCAACGAAAGCAACAGATGAATGGTTAATACATTCACCAAAAATTGGCATGTGCTTTTCTTCAGCTAAGATAGCATCATTAGCTTTTAAATCATATTTCTTTAAATAATCTTCATCAATGTTAACTTGAAAATCTAATAGAGGATTACCTAAACAGACTAATGGAAATGACATTGTATTAATTGAACTTTGAAATCTAAAGAGTTTGTTTGTTGTTTTAACAAGCTTAAAAGTATTCCTCGTGTTGAAAATTTTTAACATATGTAAATAATGAGGAAAAAAATGGCAGATAAATGTTTGTTAATTTTGTTACTGTGGTGATTTGAGTTTAAAAAATGGAAATGATGTTTTCAATTATAGAATCTCACTTGTTATTTGGATTATATATCTTGAAAGATTATAAGGAAATGGGAAAGTACTTAGTTAATAAATAAATAAATGTGATAACCTTTGAACTATAATCAATTTTTTGGAGAATAATTATGAATTGGTGACCTTATTGAGTACTGAATTACGAGGTTTTCTGCTAATAAATTAGAGTTGCCCTCTCTATTGAAAATGGTCGGAATTCATTACTTTAGGATTTTTATTTTATTTTATTTTATTTTATTAATTCATTTGATAGAAGTAAGAACGTACTGTTGTTCTTCATTAAAGGATAAATTATAGAAACAACACATTTCAAAAAGGGAAGATGCCGTTTAATGAAAATGAACTTGAAGATGTGAAGGAATATATTGTTGATGAATTACAAGAAGAACATTATCATAAGGATCAAATCAAACATATAAATTTAATATCAATTACAAAACCTCCAGCACTAAGAATAATACCACCATTAAATTTTTGTCCAGTTGAATCCAAATTATATCGAAGTGGTCAACCAAGTAAGATAAATTTTGAATTTTTAAAAGAATTACATTTAAAATCAATTGTTTGGTTAGCATCAGAGGATCCAATTGATGAATTTAATGAATTTGTAACTGATGAAAATATAAATCTTTATTTTGCAGGTATAAATCCAGATGGTGGTGATACTAATCCATGGGATGGTTTAAATGAAAACAGTATAGTGCAAGCATTAAACGTGATAGTGAATAAAAACAATTATCCCTTATTGGTGTGTTGTGGTATGGGAAGACATAGAACAGGAACAGTAGTTGGATGTTTGAGAAGACTACAAGGATGGAATTTAGCAAGGTAAGTCTTAAACATTAAAACTCATTTGAGTGCAGAAGTACTAACAATTGAGGTTTTTTTTATAGTGTGTCTGAAGAATATAGAAGATTTACAGGTTCCAGAGGTGGAAGAATATTAGTTGAATTATTAATTGAAGTAAGTTACTTATGATTTATTATGTGATGATAAACCAAAACAACAAATTACTAACACTTACCGCCAGGCTTTCGACAAAAAAAGTATAGCTATAGATAGAGAAGCAGCTCCAGAATGGCTTCTAAAATGAATAATGACATGTGTTTTTACCCCCCCCCCAGATCACCAGCTTCACCAGCTTCACCAGCTTCACCTGTAGTCGCCTTTTTTATAACTTGGCTATAATTGTACAATTTATTTAACCGAAAACTTAATATTTTATTTAACCATTGACGCGACGCCGCAGAGAAGTTTTTTTTTTTTTTTTTTTTTTTTGTTTTTATCAAGTTTTTACCTATCACATTAAATCATTACTCAAAATAATCAAATCACCTGCTAGAAAAATTTTCTGTCCTTCTGCAAACTAATTCTCATCTCATCTTATCTACTCCTTCATCACTATTTCATCTCAGTGTTCGTCTGACAACTTAAAGAACGTTCTCTTCTCAAAGCAAATATGAGTCTACCTAAACCTATCTCAACTGATTCCAATCAAAGAGGCAAAACAATCCCTATCAGAAACAGTTACAGCAACAACAACAACAACAACAACAACAACAGCAACAACAACAACAACAACAACAACAACAGCAACAACAACAACAACAACAACAACAACAATAACGCTGCTTCTCAATCATTTACAGGCTCTTCTAATGCAATCCTATCATCAACAAATATCAACAATATGAGCAATTATGGAGCAAGTGTAAACTCTGCTCGAAGAGCATCAACTGTTAAATTAGGAACCTCAGTAGTTGATGATTATTCACCCAGACCTCGTTCATTCTTAATGAGTTATAAAGCTGCTTCTCATATAAATAATTTATCAAATAATAGTACCAATGTTAATAGTCCTTTAATCAATGAAAATAGTTCACCTGCTTCATCATTTTCATCAAATCATCATGTCTTAGTAGACATTGATTCTCCTTCTTTTACATCAGATCAAAAAGATCAACAAAAAATTAATGAAACTACTAATCTTTACCTTAATGATAATAATTTAAGATCAGAAGGTGGTGATATTGCAAGATCATTAAGATTAAGTAGAGGTGCAAGTGTATCAATAAAGAGATCAAAATCTTCTTCTAAAATCCTTGATTTAAGACGTGATTCAACTGCTAGTGCAATTAATGTTCCTGGTGGTTTTAGAAGAGAATATATTTTAAATAAAGTTAGAAAACAAAAGAGAAAACTAAATGATGATGAATTAAAACAAGTTCCATTTTTAACTAAAAATTTTATGGAATTCTTATATATTTATGGTCATTTTGCTGGTGAAGAATTTGATGATTTTGAAACTGATAATGAAGATGGTGAAGAAGAAGATAATGATTCTGCTATTTCTTCTTCTACTCCAGATATTATTGATGAAAATTCTCCTTTAATTACAACTAATAAAAATAATAATCGTACAAAGACAAAATTTAAATCTTATGAAGCAAAAGGTACAACTTCAACCTTAAAAGCTTTTCTATTAATGTTAAAATCTTTTATTGGTACAGGTATTTTATTCTTACCAAAAGCTTTTAGTAATGGTGGGTTAAGTTTTAGTATTGTTATGTTATTTATATTTGGTATTTACTCATTCTATTGTTATTATATACTTATACAATCAAAACAAAGTGCTAAGGTTTCAAGTTTTGGTGAAATTGGTTCAAAATTATATGGTTCTTGGATGAGAAATTTAATTTTATATTCTTTAGTTTTAACACAAATTGGTTTTGCTTGTGCTTATATTATTTTTGTTACTGATAATTTAGCTGCATTTATTAAAAACGTTTTCCATTTTGAAATTAATCATTCTTATTTATTCGTTATTCAAACATTTGTCTTTATACCATTATCATTTATTAGAAATGTTTCAAAACTTTCTTTAACTTCATTAACATCAAATGTATTTATATTTTTAGGTTTATTAATTGTTTTATTCTTTACAACAAAAGAAATCATTGTTAATGGTTCAAAACCAATTGAACATTTTATTAATAAATCACATTTTTCTTTATTTATTGGTACAGCAATTTTTGCATTTGAAGGTATTGGTTTAATTATTCCAATTCAAGATTCAATGAGAAATCCTGAAAAATTCCCATTAGTTTTAAGTTGTGTTATTATAACAATTACTATATTAATGGTTACTGTTGCAACTATTGGTTATTTAGCTTATGGTGAAGATATTCAAACTGCAATTTTATTAAATTTACCACAATCAAATATTTTTGTTAATTTTATTCAATTATTTTATTCATTAGCAATTTTATTATCAGTTCCATTACAATTATTTCCAGCTATTGGTATTATTGAAAAAAGATTATTTCATAAAAAGGGTTCAGGTAAATTTAATAATAAAGTTAAATGGTTTAAAAATATATTTAGAACTGTTTTCGTTATTTTTTGTTCAAATATTGCTTGGTTTGGTGCTGATAATTTAGATAAATTTGTTTCATTTGTTGGTTGTTTTGCATGTATTCCATTAGTCTATATGTATCCACCAATGCTCCATTTCAAAGCTTGTAATGAAGATGATATTTGGGGTCAAATCTTGGATATTGTATTGGTTATCATTGGTGGTCTTTCAATGGCTTATACTTCATATCAAGTTATCTATGCATAAACTTAATTAATGCTCAAAGCATAATCATCTTTGTTTCTGTCATTGTTAATTCATATCATATAATATTTTTTTTAAACTTTTCTTGAGTTAAACTGTTAGACTTTAGTGTTTTGGTACTATATTTATTCTTCATATATTTTATAATAATCATTATAATCTTATTTTGCATATATGTATAATGTGTTTTTTTTTTTGTTGTTGATTTTAATTTTTACATTATTTAATTTGGTTATGTGTAGAAAAAAATAGCATTAATATCTCATTTATTTGTTATACATTTTCATTAACAATTTCTTGAATTTGTCTTATATATCTTTTTAAAATTTTATATTTCTTCTTTTCAGTTTCAATTATTTCTTTTATTTTTATATTTGGATTATTTTCATCTTCTCTTTCTTTTTCCCTTTGTAATATTTGATCTTCATCACTATCAATTACATTAGGAATCATAGTTTTAACTTTTAAAATTTCTAAATCTCTCTTTTTAATTCTTAGTAAATCTAATATTTGATTTAAATCACTTACTGTTGATTGTTGTAATTCAATTTCTTTTAAATAATCATCATTCAAACTTCTTAATCCATCTATATCTAAAGCATGGGAATTTTTAGAGGAATGATCAGCATAAACAGCAGCCATATTTGAATCTAAGGGGTCTAGTCTCTCCTTGATATACGGTATTCTTTTTAATGATTCATATAAACCTATTATTAATTGTTGCTTTGTAAGATTTGAATAATTCTGTATGGGTTCAGATTGTGAACATTGATCCAATAGTTTTAGCTTATGTTGTATGGATTCTTCTGTAAGCTTTGTATATTTCAAATCCAATTCATCATTCTTCGATGTATGTTGGCTCATATTGGCATATTAATGTGTTTCTCGTGATGAAAGTTATTAAGTTATTATTAGTATTTGGTGATTTATTTGTTTACCTTTTTTTATTTTTTTTTTTTTTTTTTTTATTTTTTACTAGAAAAACATATAAAATTTAAAAAACTATAAACTTCACTTTAACTAAAAATTTTTAGAATCTTGAAAAAGTATATATTTCAAGTATAGAATCAGTATACATTTCAAAAACATATTCCAAATTCAAATACAATATGCCTAGTTTACCAGACAATTATAGTATTAGAAGATTAGAAGAACATGATTATGATAATGGCGTTCTTGAAACATTAAAAGTTTTAACAACAGTTGGAGATATTCCAAAGAAACAATTTGAATCTATTTTACAATATTGGAATTCAATCAAATTGTTAGATTTTCAAACATATAAATATAATCCAATCGTAATTTTAGATGATAAAGATTTAGTTGTTGCAACTGGTATGATTTTACTTGAACAAAAATTTATCCATGAAGGAGGAATTGTTGGTCATATTGAAGATATTAGTGTTAGAAAAGATCAACAAGGTAAACAATTAGGTAAAATATTGATTAATGAATTGGTTAAGATTGGTAAATTAGGTGGTTGTTATAAAATTATTTTAGATTGTGATGTAAAGAATGTAGGATTTTATGAAAAATGCGGATTTAGTGAAAAGGGAATTGAAATGGATTATAGAACATAATTTTTATAAAAAAAATCAAAAACAAATGACACATTGCTAGATCTGTTTATTTAAAAATAATAATAACACAAATACTATATAGCTAGTTTAGATGACAGTTTGTAGTTTTTCATAACCATTTTGTTTGTTTTTTCTTACTTAAACTTCAGTAACTTCTTCTATAGCAATGATCGAATTACCTCTAACGACACTTGAACCTATCTGCACCTTATTATCCTTCTGCGTTATATCAACAGCTTCTTCTAATGTAATGTTTAAGAATATATCAAAACCTCTCAAGAACCCAGCGATTTTGCGATTTGTGTTTAACACTATTAAAACTTTTTTATCTAGCAACTAGAATACCCATGAAAATGTTTTGTTAGTATACTTGTTTCCATTCTAAGAATATGTAGATAAAAAACATACTTTTTGTAATTCAGGAGTCGATACCATATTGATTGTTATGTTTGATGTTAACTTGGTGATGTTGATTGATGATTGTGTTTTGTATGTATAAATTTTTGTATAGAGGAAAAAAAAAAAAAAAAAAAAAAACGTGATCACGTGCAAAGTCACATGACAAAAAGTCGAAATCAAAACTTTTAAAAAATATCACGTGATAATTTTGCAAATTCCCCTAAGTGATAAAATAGCCTTATCAGATTGGTTGCTGCATGTAGTCTTGAAATGAATAAGATTTCTTAGATATAGATATTTGTCAAACGACCTCTAAGAAATAATCATGTCCAATCCTTATTCTGAGTTAAAACACATGTATTATCATCGATTATAAATAGGTGATGAGCTTCTCTTTCAACTTAAAATTATCAAATCATAACGCGTATAAAATTTTTTAGTGTTCCCTTTGTACTTTTTTCTTATCATAAAACTTTAAATTATTTATGTCAAAATAGTTAAGTCAAATTAGCCAAAAAAAATGTTTCTTACACGATTCTCAGCCTTATTTTACTCATAATTACACTAATAGAACTTTTTATACAAGGTCCCTTAAAAAATTTATTTACACCTCGAAAATAAGTGTTACTCTCGCTACATTAAATAAATTTGTTTTAACCAATATAAAAAAAATTATAGCATTAAGAATATTGATTAGTTAAATTAATTAACTGTAAATATATAAAAAACAACAACTCTCTCATAACCTGCCATTTACTTGATTTAATAATAAAAAATTAAAATACAATTTAATAGAAAACAATATAACTTTTCTTAACGTTTATTTGCTCTAAGAAAAAAAGGCAGTTTATAGTAAAAAAGCAGCTAAACCTAAAGCAGCACCAGCTAAACCAGCACTACCGGCAACAGCAACAGCAGCACCGTTAGTTGAGGTGGTATCGTTTGAACCGTTTGAAGAGTTTTTCTTTAAGATTGAACCTTCTTTGTCAACAACAGCAAATTCTGGTTCAGCAGCAGCTTCAGTAGTTTGTTCACCGTTGAAGACTTCAATGGCTGAATTGATTCTGTCTTGAGCTTGGTTGACTAATAATGATGATGAAGCTAATAAAGATGAGATAACTTGTTGGATTTGCATTGCAATTATAGTAAAGTTTGTTGAAACGAAAGAATAACTTGAGGCATATAGAATAAAAAGAAGATAAAGGAAAAAAAATTTTTTTTCCCTATAAATTTTTTCTTTGCTTATATAATCAATCTGAAAAACATTACTTAAAAGGGTATATAACCTGTATAGAAAAAATTTTTTATAAACCTGAAATACAAACTATTACAATTTACAACAATTCTTGAGACTATTGAATACATACATAAATAAGTTTATATTATAAAATTAAAATTAAAAAAAAAAAATTAAACATATCGTTTCTTTCTCATGACTCTTCTCTCCTTGCTAGACCTTCATATTACTTCTAGATTTGGCCTTCATCTTTTCAATTCTTGCCTTTAATTGTGATGTGATTTCAGCAGCTCTTCTCCAACTTTCATCACTATTCTCTAACAGACCATTGCTAGTCGTCGTTGTTGGATTGTAAACATGATGACCATCAATACTTAAATTATTAACTCCATGATCTAAACCTTCAATTTTAGCACTTAAAATATCCTTTCTTAGAATATTAGATTCTTGTAATGGTGTAATAACATTAGCTTCAACATGATTATTGTTATGACTTCCTGAATTAGAAGATGAGAGTTTATAACCATCTTCATCTAAATATGAACTTACATGAGTTATTCTTTGTCTTCTTAATAAATCATTTTCACTTTCTAATTGTCCAATCTTTAATTTAGCAATTTCGAGATCTGCTTGAATTCTTTGAATTTGTGTTTCTTTACCCTTTATCGTCATAACATCTTCAGTATGCTGTTCATTCAGTTTTTCAACTTTATTTATATTAATTTGAAACTCTTTCATTAATCTCGAACTCTCTGTTAATGCTTGTTGTACTTGTGAATTTAATAATTCTTTTTCTTTAGCCCAGTTTTCTTTTTCTTTTCTCAATTCTTCAAGTTCAAATTTATCAACGTCCCTCATATTAAATTGATTTTGTTGTTGGGTGTTAACAGAAGATATAGAATGTGAATTATTTAAAGTGAGTGAAGTTTTGGTTCCTGAGGAAGAGGAAGATTGTAAAGATCTACCAGCTAATCCACGGCTATTATTAGTGGTACCACTGGTACCTAAAGCTCTTGAATTTGAAACACTGTTCTTTAATGGTGAAGTAGGTCCCCTCTTTAATGGAATTGTAGATGAATTTAATGTCTTTTTTATAGTTGGAGTTGTTGATTTACCACTCAAATTAGAAGTTGAAGATGTCAAAGATGGTTTGGAAGGTATAATAGATTTTCTCTTTAATTGGGATGAACTTGAAATATTACTTGTTCTGTTTGAAGTAGGTGTTGGTCTTGGTTTTGGTGCTGATAATTTAGATTTAACTTCTGCAGCTTCAAAGAATTCTTTAATTTTCTTCTTTTTGATATCATCAACACTTTCTAAGTAACCATTGATTTCACGTTCGCCAGTAATTCTCATCAATGTACCAACACATTCAAAACCAGAAGTTCTAATATCAGGTAAAGTATCAGAAACAAGTTTAATTGAATTGGTTATAATGGTTTCAATTTCAGTTTTATTTGGTGGAACTGTTGTTTCTCTTAAACATCTAATCAAATATTTGGATGAAGCTAATCTAACTTGAGGTGTCTTGTGTTTTAAGAATTCTAAAACTTCTGGTAAAACATCTGATAAAGATGTGCTTTGGAATACAGCATCTAAAGCACCATTAAGAGCATCAGCAACACTTGGTTTCTTTTCTTTAGTTCTTTCAAGTAATGGACTTAAAACAGTAGGATAATATCTATGAAATTTAGTTCTTAAACCTTTAGCAATAGATTCAATACAATTAGCAGCAACAGAAGCAACTTGAATATTAACATCTTTGATACACTTTGCTAATAATCTGATCAATTCAGTGTAATCATCATCAGCCAATTTCAAAACGTTTAACTCTTTTTGAACCTCAGTTAAAGCATCTAATCTATCTTTCCACTTTGGAGCTGCAATTTTTGAAGCCAGATCAGAAGGAATTTTATTTAAGACATTAACTGGGTCGACCATATCAAAAGGATCTAATTCAGCTTTTAAATCGTCAGCATCATTCATTGCAACATCACCATCTTTAGCATTACTATTTTCTTCTGGAGCAGATTCTAAAGCTTCACGTTGAGATCTTAAAAGTCTAGTTTGAGTTGGTTTTTCATCTTGAACTTTTGCAAAAGCAGCTGTTAAATCTTTTTGTTGAACAGGTTTTAATTCACTAAATAATATTTGTTCTAAAGCAGGACCCATCCACTTATAAAGTTCAATAGTTAAGTTAGATGTTTCGTTTCTAACATTTCTATCCGCATGAGAAAATAATTTTGGAAGAGATGAGATAACTAACTTTGGACTTATAGTTTTAGCACCAAAAGCAGCATATATATCAACAAGAGCTTTAACAGTACCTGAAACCAGTTTTGGTAGTTTAGCTCCTAAGGAAGGAATCATTGCTTCAATTACAGGTTCTGGGGTATCTAATTCAATAAACCACATTAAAGCATCAATAGTTTTTTGTTTCGTACCTGCTCTGCTTGAAGAAAGACCCTTTTCACATAATGATGGAACAATAGAAGCTCTTAACTTAATAGAAGCTTGTGGACCAGCGTACTCTAGTAGTGCAATTAGGCAAGCTATACCAGATTCTTGAGCTACCACATTACTATCAGTAACAATTTTCTTGAAGACTTCACTATTTGAAAGATATGGTCTGAATATATCACTTTGTTCATTAGGAGATTTTTCAAATTCTTTTGTAAGTTCTTGATACGCTTCTAAACGAGCTTTCCATACCTATTAATTTTATATCTTGTTAGTAACTGTTTAATATAAAACTTCAGCTGAGTTGTCTAAGAAATACTTCATGTAACTTTATACCTACTTTGTGCGCCAAACGTTCCTCCAATGGTAATGAAGAATAATCAGGTTCTTCAACAGACATATTTACTAGTATTTGTGCTGTTGATAATCTATTCTGATCTTGATATTAATTTGCTGGTGTTACACGCAGATTGTTTTTTGTCTTTTTGTTTTCATTTTTTTTATTCTATTTTTTTTGTTTACCTTTCCAAAATTTCATCGTTGTCATGGCAACTAGTCTAAATATTAGAGAAAGAGACCACAAAAAAAATCTATATACAGAGAGTTACAATAATTACTTTATTCAGCCTTTACAGATACATTTATTGATAATTAGGAGATAGAAATGAAATACAGTACAACTAAACAGAGGACAGCCGACAGTACAGGCAAGTGTATAGCAAAAGTAGTACATAAAATTTGATAAAGTACAAATGTTAGCAAAACAATTGATATTGTACAAATAATATTCAATTTCAGCAAACAAAAAGAGTGTTGTAGTTTTGGAGAGTTGGTATAAAGCATGCATCATAAATGTTTCTTCCAAAATCAAACAACTTTCTATAATTTAGAAATAGTAATAAAACAAGAACCAAGAAAATAATACTAGTGAATAAAAACACAAAAACCTTTCAAAAGAATGAACATAAAATAAAAATCATGATGGACATCTCAGACATTTTTTCTTAATTCATCTTCAAGCCCAATCTTTCTCAAAATATCAGTTAACCCATTATATAACCATGCAACTGATTTTTTTCTTCCTCCTTCAGTATCTCTTAAGTTTTCAAAAAATTCAAAACTTTCTTCTAAAGTACAATCTTTTAAAGCTCTGTAACGTTCTATTCTAACTGCTAAAGTTTTGATTTTTTGATACTTTCTAATTTTTCTGATCTTATAAGCTTTTGGAATCTTTTCAATTTGAGGTTTTAAGTGGTTATGATATTCATAGTAAACCTCATGAACACTTGAAAAATCATTGTTAATAACTAAATCAAAACTTTCAGCAACAATATCACCATCATCAGCAGATTTGTTCAATTTCAATCTTGGACCATATGTTTTATAGTTACGACGTAAAACTTGACCAGCACCTGTTTGAATTTGAGCTTGTGCTGATGAATCTAAAGAGCTTTCTGAAACAGGAGAAGCGCCATTTAATTCTAATGGATTTTCATTTCCATAGCTAAACCCACGCTTTCTTTGAGAACTTGGATCTATATAAACAAACCCAATCTCACGGCCCTTTGCACCTGCTGGTAATGTTGTAGTTTGTTGTAAGTTTTGGGTAGTTAAATCGTCAACATATTGATTATTGATAAACCTTAACATCACATTTGAATTGTTTGAGTCCACATTAGAAGATTTTGAGCTTGTGTCATTTATGCTTGTAATTGAGTCTTGCTGTGTTGAATTTCCTACGAGACTTGGATCAAATACTTGATTGTTATTGTTATGGTTATTTTTGGTTTGAGAAGAACTGCTAGAGCTACTATTACTGTTATTTGGAGCATGGGAGATCATTTGAATTTGACCTTGGTTGTTCTGAATAGGTACTTGTTGTGGAGCGATTTGTTGAGGAGCAAAATGAGGTGCTGGTTGAAATTGGGTTGGTAATTGAATAAACTGTTGATGAGGCCCATGGGCTGTCTGAAGTATGATCTTTTGATTATTGATGATATTCTTCAAGTTTTGATTCTCTTTAAATAAAGTTTCAATAGCTTTTGTTAGTTGGATATGCCTTGAATCATAAAGATCCATATATTCTTTAAACTTTTTTTTCGAAATTTGATCATTATTTAGCCTTGAAATTGAATCTTTGAGTTCTTTCATGGAATTTTTCATATCCTCTAGCTCTTCACTTAGAGAAGATTGATTGACCTGTTTTTTGAATGATGATGTTTTTGTTAGTTTTCTGTTTAAACTAGATGACTATTAATTGCTAAAAATATTGGAAGGAAATTTACTTACTGCCATCCTTAAAAATTCTATACTGTGATTGCATAAGCTTCTTAATACTCAGTGAACAATGGTATTTGATATTTGGTCTATAGCTTATGAATTGTAGCACAAATGAGTACTGATCAAATAAAAACCTTTAGATACATTCTTTTTCTCGCCAAAAGTCACAATAATTTTTTGGCGAAATTTTTTTCCTTGAAAATAATATTACGTAATCCGAGCTAGTTCCAATCTCATAGACTATTGGCTACTAATTTTACCTACAACAACTATAGTGTTAACCCTAAACTAATGCAAGTTGTTGTTGTTATATTACATAAATACTTATATAACAACCTATTTCTATAAATAATCGCTGCTAATAAATTCGGTGTTGTTTAGATTATCATCATTGGCATCGGTGTGATCTTCTTTGACGGCGGACTCTTGTGATGGTTCCCCATACCCTAAAATACCAATACTACCAACATTCCAATTCTTAAACTGATCAAGTAAATCACCAAAATTTGATATCATTCCTGTGGGCCCAACCATTCCTTCCTCTTCATTGCACCAAGAAACATTTGGAGATGAGCTTCCACTTTCTTTAAACAATCCACTCTTCAAATCTACTAAATCAATTTCATCATTATCTCTTCTAATAGAATCTCTATCAAGAAGAGATGATAATTCCCCATTTTCATCCAATACATCATCATCAACTATAAATCTATTTAAATCTTTATTGTATAATCTTGTTTCTTCATCTTCCTTTTCTGCTTCCGCTTCTGCATCAATGCTGAAATGATTATCAATTAGATGATCAATGACACCCCAACCATATGCATTTGCAAATCTTCTTCTAACGAATATATTGTTATGTGCATCAGGTTCTAATTTAACTAAAACTTTTCTCCAGCTCATACCTTTATGCCATTCTCTTGCAATTTCTTCTTCTAGATCTTGATATTTTGAAGTTGGATCAAGATTAGCTATAAAATTTCTCTTTCTTTGAATCTTAGGTGGTATATCTTTCTCTGTATAAACTTTATCATGTATAATAACTTCTTCTCTAAAATTTGGATCCATAATGAATTTTATTGGTGGTGGTGGTGGTAATAAAATAGATGTAGCTGATTCAATCATAGAAGTTTTTGGAAATTTATTACTGGTTTTATAATCAGCTGGTTTAGAACTCTCCTCTAGCGTTTCATTGTTTGATGCACTAAATGGAACCATCAAATTAAAAGCCTTCTGTATCGGATTCAAACTCTTTGATAAACGGGTTATAACATCATCATCTAATTTATTAGGAATTTTTCCTGATTCAACATGATTATTTTGGATTTCTTCTTCATTTACTTCACCTTCTTTGGATATTTTTGATAAACCTTCCCAATCCAAATACAACAATGCAGATGAATATAATGGAACAATTCCATCATTGACAGAGTTTGCATATAAAGTTCTACTCTTAAATCTTTTCAAAATCTTATGAGTAGGTCCTGTAGGTAATAGTTTAAGCAGTGGCCCTTCTTTTGATGTAGCTTGTAAACCAAGATCTTGACCTGTTCTTCCAATTATCCCAACAGATAAAGCAATTTGAACATATGCAGGATTATCAGTTACTATTCCTAACAAAGGTGACGCTAAAGTTATGAAATTTGTAGGTTGAACTTTTGTAAAGAACCAAGGGAAATTCAATTCTATATATGCAATAGCAAATGTTTGAATTAATCCTCCCAAAGAATGCCCTATAAATGATATTTTTGTAACACTTGGGTCATAAAGACTATTTACAATATATTCAGCTACTTTACTTCCTAAGTATTTGATACCTTTTTCAGTCTTGCATGCATTTCCATGAAAACCTCTCACTATCAAATTTTCACCAGTTTTTATAGCTTTTCTATCAAGTTGATCTTTAATGTAAAACATATCAGCACCTGTATTACTGTGTAAACCATGAGTCAATATCACCAAATGTGTATCCTTTGAACTTATAGCTTTGGGCAGATTCCACAGATCTAAAGTATTTTGAACATTTACTGTTATTTCAGGTGTAAAACTTCCAGTTCTATCCGTGGCTTTAGAAGTCAATCCACCTTCAGATCTACCAACAAGTAATTCAAATCCTACTGAAGTGGAACTGTTAAATATAACTTGACTTATAACATCTATAATCCAAATATATTTTTTCTTAATTGTATGAACTGATAACTCTGCTGTAAAAGATTGACCAGGATTTAGGTAAGGTTCAAATTTTGGCTGATCAGCTGTAACAAAAGTAGGCTCACTATGATGATATTCCTCTGTTCTAACATCAACATATAAAATGTATGGACCCATTAGAAATGCTGCTCTTAATGGAATACTTTCAATGTTTCGTACTTTCAACCACAAAGAGTTTAAACTAACTTTTGTTATATCACTATTACTAGCAGGTTCATATGAAACAATGTACCGTTGCAACTGCCCTACCTTTACTGAACCTTTGGACCTATAACACACATCAGGTTCAGTCATATTCCTTGTTCAATGGACTAATATAATCTTTGTTGCTCTATAATTCTATTTGTGTATGCCTGTATTTTTTTTTTTTTTTTGTTAGTTTGATAATTTTGAAATTTTTAACACAATTTAGCAATTTATACAGTAGTACTATTTCAGAAAGTGGTTGGGCTATTCCCTTGATATCAAATATCAATGTTATAGTATGTTGTATTGTGAATTGTCAATTCAGAAATTAGAAATCAGAATTGTGCAATTGTGCTTCTGAACTTTAATAAAAGTAATATTTTAATTTTCTTAAAAGCTTCAATTCTCTTTGATGTCAAATTCGTCATAAGCTTATCTACAACAAAACATGATGATTAAGTAATATTTTAATACTAAATTCATGGGAACATACAATTTCTAATATTCATTAATAACTATTCTGTATTTACAAGACTTTAATACCAATTGATGAATATGGATTTTTTGTAATCTAATCTTCTTTAATGTCTTCAAGTAATCTTTTAGCATTTTCTTCCTGCTCTTGTTTTGCTAATGTTTCCCAAAATTCCTCGAGTTTTTCACCATCCATCATGTCATCTATACCATTTACTGATAACCCACATCTATGATCAGTGATTCTATTTTGAGGGAAATTGTACGTTCTGATTTTATCAGATCTGTCAGTAGAAGAAACTTGTTCTTTTCTGATTGATCTTTCTCTTTCTTCAATCTCTTTTCTTTCTTTTTCAGCTATTCTTGCTCTTAAAATAGCAAAAGCTTTAGCTTTATTCTTAAATTGAGATCTTTCATCTTGGATTGAAACTACAATACCAGTGGGTATATGTGTAAGTCTAACAGCAGAATCGGTAGTATTAACATGTTGACCACCTTTCCCCTGTGATCTCATAAGATCTATTCTAACTTCACCTGGTGCAAATTCTCTTTCATCTGCGTCAATTACTTTGGATCCATCAGACATATTTGGTAATACTATGACAGCTGAAGCTGATGTTTGAATTCTACCTTTTTGAATTTGAGTAGAGGGAACTCTTTGAACTCTATGAACACCTGATTCAAATCTAAGTTTATTATAGGAACCTTGTTCATCAACCATCAAAATTGCACTTACTATACCTTCGCCGCCGGTATGTTTTGTGTACGAAACAACTTCATATGGCCATCTATTTTTATCGAAATATTTTGTATACATTCTGAATAATTGATTTAAAAAAATTGAAGATTCTTCACCACCCACACCCAATTTAAATTCCATTATAGCTGGTTTATCAGCAAATTCATGTGGAGGTATTAGAATATTTTTCAAATCTTCTTGAGCCTTTATTAGACCTTTTAAGGTAGAAGGTATTTCACTAATTGCTTCTTCCTTCAATGATTCATCTTGTATCAATTGCAATAATTCATTAAATGATGATATATGTTCCTTATATTGATCATAGGCTTTAGCTGTTGAAGACAGATATGCAAATCTCTTTTGGAATTTAATTGTACTATTAGGAGTCTCATTAAGATCCTTTTCTACCTGATCTTTTTCTTTAGATAAAGCTTCTGCTCTTTTAAGCAATGAAGGATGTAAAGGAGCCCAGTCTTCTAAACTCAAGTCTGTATTTGAATTCCATCTTTTCACAGTAAAACTCTTTAGTGGCCTAGCTAGATGGTGTCCACTTCTTGTGGTTCTCAGAAGGCTGAACATGTCTTCACTTTCACTATTTAAAAAGATATTTAAAGAGACTTTGAATAGTATAAAATGCATTTTCTTCACTGAAAAAAAAAAAAAAAAAAAAAAAAAACCATTCTCTTCACTTTTCAGTTTCAATATACTAAAACAATATATTCAATAAAGAAATAAGGATGTCAGAACAATCAATTATAGATAGATACACTAAATGTAAGTCATGTGGTTTTTTAAATGTGTTTGTGTGAAGAATGAACAAGTATTAACAATATTTTTTATTATTGATTAGCAAAGAAAGTAGGGGAAGGTACATATGCTGTTGTCTTTCTTGGGAAGCAAATAGACACAAAGAGAGACATTGCTATAAAAGAGATAAAAGCTGGACAATTTAAAGACGGTCTAGATATGAGTGCCATTAGAGAAATGAAATATTTACAGGAACTAAGGCATATCAATGTAATTGAATTAGTAGATGTGTTTTCTGATGAAGGTAATTTAAATCTAGTATTAGAATTTTTACCATCAGATCTAGAAATGATTATCAAAGATAAAGAAATATTATTCAGCCCTGCTGATATTAAATCATGGATACTCATGACACTACGAGGTGTTCATCATTGTCATAGAAACTTCATATTACATAGGGATTTGAAACCAAACAATTTACTATTAGCACCAGATGGACAATTGAAGATTGCGGATTTTGGCTTAGCAAGATCATTAGGATCACCAAATGAAGATTTAACATCAAACGTTGTTACAAGATGGTATAGAGCTCCTGAACTATTGTTTGGAGCAAGACATTATACAGGGGCAGTAGATTTATGGGCGGTTGGTATAATATTTGCAGAATTAATGCTAAGAGTGCCATATTTACCAGGTAAAGATGATTTAGATCAGGTCGATGTTACTTTCAGGGCACTAGGAACACCAACGGAAGAAATATGGCCAAATGTTTCCACTCTTCCTGGATACAACAATTTAAATCATTATCCTTGCCCAACTAAGCAAGAATTAAGGAATAGATTTTTAGCTGCTTCAGAATATGCATTAGATCTGATTATGGGTCTAACAGAACTTAACCCCCACACTCGTTGGGATACAGAAAAATCACTTACATCTAATTATTTCAAAGAGATGCCAAAACCAACAGAACCTCATAAATTACCCAAATTAACAAAATCAAGTTAAGTATGGGATTAAATGCTTCACCTTGTGTAATAACATTGAAAAATACATTTCTGATTTAAATTTGTTATTTTTTATTCTTTTTCAGAGCCTTCCACATGAGTAAACTTGAGATCATGTAGATTAACAGCTTTTATAATTATTAATTATATCTATATTTCAAGAACGTTTAGAAGAAATAAATTAAATGATCAAAGATTTTGAAAAATACTAGAGCATCTGTGGACAAAATAAGTCAATTCTTTATTCACTTATAAAAACTATAAATTAAAAATCACTAGCAATAACAATAAACTCTCATCAGATTCTTATTTAGCTATAAATAACTAAAGTAATTGTGTAAAAATGTGAAGAAATATTGATAATTTTGGCAGAATTGGCAGCGTTTTTCGGGATTTTCCGGACTTGCGTTTTGGACATTCTAATTTTTTAGTAATTTAATTTCGTAAATAAAGTAATTAAGTAGCTTGTATGGCGCAGTGGTAGCGCAGCAGATTGCAAATCTGTTGGTCCTTAGTTCGATCCTGAGTGCAAGCTATTTTTTTTGCAAAAATTTCAGTCATTATAACCAAATTGAGATGCATTTGGTCTAATAAATCTTATTACTATAGATTGATTACTATTAGAACAGTTGGCTACATGTAAGGATTAGTTCTTATTGGATATTAATATGGATGAGTATATGAATCCAGCGCTTTGAATATGATTACTTTGATCTCTTTCAACATAGCAGCAGTTCTACTTTGTTATATTACTTCCTTAGTTGTATATGATGATTAATAAAAACAAGATACCTTTTTTTTCTATTACAATACATAAAAACTATCAAGTGGATTACTGCTCTCTATATACATATTTCAATTGTATATGAACCAATGTATTCACCTAATCATCTTGAAGGAAATGTTTAAGTCACATAAGACTAGGCTAATGAATCAACCATTGACTCTGATAGATGCAAATAACGTTTATTTATAAGTTGAGTTTATATAATTAGTGAGATGTGTTTCTTTTTAACTGAAATCTCAATTCGGAATGATATGAAAAAAAAAACTATGAACTGTTAACAGTAAAAATGGAGATATCGTTTGCAATCTATTTCCATGATATATACTATAATGCTATGATAATACTATGTTGCTTTCAGCTTTTCATTAATATTAATGGTGAAAAATTAAAAGTTAAAATTCACAAATTGAACAAAAAAAAATTCAAAATGAAAATGATCAAATAATCTTCTGACGTCAACTCTTTCATATCATGCTTTCTTCAATCTTCTATTAGCAAATGCAACAACTTGAGAATTTCCTTCTCTACTTACAAAAAACTTTCTTTTATTATTATCGTGCCATAGTAGAACACCAATTTCTTCTGCATATTTCTGTAATGTTTGGTATTCTTCTTCATTGCTAAAATCAGCAAAGAGATATCCATCAAAGGTCAATATTCTATCCAATTCCAATTGCCATAGTTTTATTTGATCAACAATTGTTGGTTGTAATACATGAAGTTTTTCTTTTGTGTTGTTATCATATTCAATTTTCTTCCCCAAATTTTCTTCTGCTGCTCTAGTTAATTGAGGATGAGCATGAGTTTCTAAATAAGATATGATTTGTTCAGCAGTAATACCATTATTAAGGGCCTTTCGTATTGATTCTCTAGTAATTTGACCAGTAACTAAATTCGCAAACCTTGCTTTTAAATGAACAAATAAATTAAGAATTGCTATTTGTAATGGTGAATTTGTATATGCATATAATTTAAAATTAGTTTCAATGATGATTGTTCCTGAGTTTTCTATCCCTGTTGGTACATAAGGATTGTTTTTGGCATGTTCTATTACTTTGTTCATTGCATTCGATGCCGTTCTTAGTGTAGTTGCATCTGATGTAAGTGTAGTGGCTAATCTTGTTGGGTAAAATCTATCTAAAGATGAATTCTTTTGATATATTAAACCATAATCTCTAAGATCTTCTAACATATTGACTTGTGTTTCACTTAATGTAGATACTGAATAATCTTTACCTAATTCTAAAGAACCTAATAAAAATATAAAATTTAATACATCAACTGGATCCATTTGAAGAGTTTCAGTCATTCTTAAATATTGTAATAAAAATGTCCATAGTTGTGCATTAATGTCTTGTAATAAGAATTGAAACCCATCATTGGTAATTGTCATATTCTTAGCTGATGTTCCTTCCATTAAACCACTATGTTTTAATAAACTTAATACACCTGCACTTGGAACTTGTTCTAATTCTGTTCCAACCATGAAATGTAAAATTGTTTCCCAACTATTTGCAGAATATTGATCTAAAAATTCTATAGAAGTTTTATTTGGATCATTGACTTCAGAAACAGAGCCTAAAGAACCTTGATTATCACTTCCTGTTAATACACTTCTAAAACTTTTTCTAAAAACCGGGTTTAATATTGCTATTCCCTTACCTTCTTTTAGTAAATGTAAACTTTTCATTGATCTTAATGCATCCAATAGTTCTGATTTACCATTTGGTTTAACAGAATTACTAAAGTCTTTAATAGAAACAGGTTTTTCATTAAAGATCATTGACATGATGAAATATTTTGCTAAACTGGGTAGCAATCTAAATACAGCCAAACATGTGGAAGAAGATTGGTATAACTTGGTCTGAGTGGATTCAGGCAAGTCCTCTAGATAGTCATTGACTGTAGACTTGAATATATTGGAAGACATCACAGTTCAAATAATACTTTTTGATCTTTTAAACCAGTAAAATATCAATCTTCTTTGTTTTTGGGTCCAATTTGTTTAAAATCTCAGGGTAAAAAAACGCTGCAAAAATAATTAAAAAAAAAAAAAAAAAAAAAAAAAAAATTTCAAACGTACTAATCATCATCATCATCTTTTACATTTATTTTATATTGATTCCCAGATACTATAAGGTATAACTTATTAGTATTAGTATGCCTCCAAAAAGAAGAGCTTCTTCATTGAAGCATGATCATCTAGATGGTGTAAGCGATGATTCTTTCAATGAGCTTTTGAAACCTGTATATAAAGGAAAGCAATTGACAGATGAGATCAATACAGCTGAAGATAAATGGAATCTTTTACCTGCATTTTTAAAAGTTAAAGGCTTAGTAAAACAACATTTAGATTCATTCAACTACTTCGTTGATGTTGATTTGAAAAAGATTATTAAAGCAAATGAAGTAGTTTTAAGTGATGTTGATCCAGAATTTTATTTGAAATATTTAGATATTAGAGTGGGTTACAAGTCAACTTCACAATCAAAAGATTTAATATTACCACCTCATGAATGTCGTTTAAGAGATTTAACATACTCTGCTCCAATTTATGTTGATGTTGAATATACTAGAGGTCGTAAAATTGTTGTCAATAAAAATATAGAGATTGGTAAAATGCCAATTATGTTAAGATCAAATAAATGTACATTGAATGGTGCATCAGATGCTAGAATGGCTAGTTTAAATGAATGTCCTTTAGATCCTGGTGGATATTTCATTGTTAATGGTACAGAAAAGGTTATTTTAGTTCAAGAACAATTAAGTAAAAATCGTATTATTGTCGAAGCTGATGAAAAGAAAGGAATTGTTCAAGCATCAGTTACCTCATCTACACATGAAAGAAAATCTAAGACTTATGTTGTTACAAAAAAGGATAAGATTTACCTGAAACATAATTCTATCAGTGAAGAAGTTCCAATTGTGGTTGTTCTTAAGGCTGCAGGTATTATTTCAGATTTAGAAATTATGCAACTAGTTGCAGGTGATGATCAAGTATATCAAGATTTATTTATTATTAATTTTGAAGAATGTGCAAAACTTGGTATTTACACACAACAACAAGCTTTGGAATATATTGGTGCTAAAGTAAAGACAATGAGAAAGGCTAAATTAACTACATTACAAGAAGGTATCGAAGCAATCGCTACCACAATTATTGCTCATTTAACTGTTAATGATTTAGATTTTAGAGAAAAAGCATTATATATTGCAATGATGACACGAAGAGTTATTATGGCCATGCACAATCCAAAAATGGTTGATGATAGAGATTATGTTGGTAATAAACGTTTAGAATTAGCTGGTCAATTAATGTCATTATTATTTGAAGATTTATTTAAAAAATTTAATACTGATTTTAAAGCAAATATTGATAAAATTTTGAAAAAACCAAATAGAGTTACAGAATTTGATGCATTATTAAATATTAACGTTCATTCAAATAATATTACAACAGGTTTAAATAGAGCTATATCTACTGGTAATTGGTCTTTAAAAAGATTTAAGATGGAAAGGGCTGGTGTTACACATGTTTTAAGTAGATTAAGTTATATCTCAGCTTTAGGTATGATGACAAGAATTTCTTCACAATTTGAAAAATCACGTAAAGTTTCTGGTCCAAGAGCTTTACAACCTTCACAATTTGGTATGTTATGTACATCAGATACACCAGAAGGTGAAGCATGTGGTTTAGTTAAAAATTTAGCATTAATGACACATATTACAACTGATGATGAAGAAGAACCTATAAAAAAATTATGTTACTTGATTGGTGTTGAAGACATTTCAGTTATTGACAGTGCCTCTTTACATTCTAGTTTTGGTGTTTATTTAAATGGTACTATCATTGGTACTACAAGATTTCCATCTAAATTTGTTGCATTGTTCAGAAACTTAAGACGTTCTGGTAAAGTTTCTGAATTTATTTCTATTTATACCAATATTCATCAAAAAGCTGTACATATTGCAACTGATGGTGGTAGAATCTGTAGACCATTAATCATTGTTACAAATGGTGAGCCAAGAGTCAAAGCTCCTCATTTAGCTCAATTAAAACAAGGTACAATGCAATTTGATGATTTCTTGAAACAAGGTCTAGTTGAATATTTAGATGTCAATGAAGAGAATGATTGTTTTATTGCATTATATGAAAAAGATTTAAGTCCACAAATCACACACCTAGAAATTGAACCTTTCACTGTATTAGGTGCTGTTGCTGGTTTGATTCCATACCCACATCATAATCAATCACCACGTAACACATATCAATGTGCGATGGGTAAACAAGCTATTGGTGCTATTGCATATAATCAATTTAAACGTATTGATACATTATTATATTTGATGGTTTATCCACAACAACCTATGGTTAAAACCAAAACTATTGAATTAATTGATTATGATAAATTACCAGCTGGTCAAAATGCTACTGTTGCTGTTATGTCATATTCAGGTTATGATATAGAAGATGCTTTAGTTTTAAATAAAGCTTCAATTGATAGGGGTTTTGGTAGATGTCAAGTTTTACGTAAGAATACTACTGTTTTAAAGAGATATCCAAATCATACAAAGGACATTGTTGCAGGTATGAGAGTCAATGAAAATAATGAACCAATTTTCCAACATGCTTCATTAGGCCCAGATGGTTTAGGTGAAGTTGGTACTAGAGTTGAAAGTGGACAAGTTTACATTAATAAATGTGTGCCAACAAATGCAACTGATCCTATGATGACACAAGCCGAATCTGAACATAGAGAAACACCTGTATTTTATAAAGCACCAGAACCAAGTTATATTGATCAAGTTATGATGTCTATTTCAGATAATGATCAAGCACTAATCAAAGTTTTATTAAGACAAACAAGAAGACCAGAATTAGGTGATAAATTCTCTTCAAGACATGGTCAAAAGGGTGTCTGTGGTATTATTGTACAACAAGAAGATCTTCCATTCAATGATGACGGTATCTCTCCAGATATCATTATGAATCCACATGGTTTCCCATCTCGTATGACAGTTGGTAAAATGATTGAACTTATTAGTGGTAAAGCTGGTGTTCTTAATGGTACATTAGAATATGGTACTTGTTTTGGTGGTTCTAAATTAGAAGATATGTCGAAAATATTGGTTGATAAGGGTTTTAATTACTCTGGTAAAGATATGTTATATTCAGGTATTACTGGTGAGTGTTTACAAGCTTATATTTTCTTTGGTCCTATTTATTATCAAAAGTTGAAACATATGGTTTTAGATAAAATGCATGCAAGAGCCAGAGGTCCAAGAGCTGTTTTAACAAGACAACCTACAGAAGGTAGATCAAGAGATGGTGGTTTAAGATTGGGTGAAATGGAAAGAGATTGTGTTATCGCTTATGGTGCTTCCCAACTATTATTAGAAAGATTAATGTTATCATCAGATGCTTTTGATGTTGATGTTTGTGAAAAATGTGGTTTAATGGGTTATAATAATTGGTGTACTACATGTAAAAGTTCAGAACATGTCATTAAGATGACTATTCCATATGCTGCCAAATTATTATTCCAAGAGTTACTATCGATGAATATTGCACCAAGATTAAAACTTGGTGATGTTTTTTAATCTAATCTAACTACATTAAAGTGTAAATGGAAGAACAAAACAAAATATAATAAACTTTTAGCATAAAAATATAATAGCATAATTTTTTTAATTTAATTCACGATTTATTGTAGTTTGAGATATCTCTTAATTTGGCTTTATTTTAGTTTTTATTTATCATTATTAATAAATTACAGTATATTTTCAGTAGAGTCATCAGTAGGAAAAACTAATTTATAATTCAAATGAAGTTTTCCATAAAGGTCCTTCATTGTAAATTCATCTGGATCATCATTATTAAAAGTTTTTTCAGCCTCTTCAGTCATAGTCTTTTCAGCTTCTGCAATTGTCCTCTGTGCTTCATCTTCTAATTCTTTTAGAATACGTTCTTGTTCTTGTTCTTCTAAAGCAGAGAATTCTTCGGAATTTGAAACTTCATATATTCTGTCTTGAAATGAGCTATCAATTGTGTATTCCAATGTATCTTTAAGTCTTTCCATTTCTCTTCTTTTAAACTCTTGCTTCCCGCCAGCTTTATTGACTTTTGTAATAGCTTCATTTAAAAGATAGTTTGAAGCTTTTTGAGAAACATCTCTCCATTTATCAACCAATTCTTTATTCTTTTGTTCTTCATTTTTGAGTAGAATTTGTTTTGCTCTTTTTAAATTTGATAATAAATTATTCTGCTTGCGAATCTCTATATCTAAAGCAGTTTCCTTTGATCTAAGTAATTTCAGTTTTGTCTTTTCATCAATTTCATGTATTTTTTCTTCTTTTCCTTTAGTTGGAGAGGATTCATCAACTATGTTATAAGTATGATCAAGATGTCTTATCAATTCTGGCGTATTTACTCTATCAAACTGTTGGAAAGACTTATTCGAAGCTGGCGGTGATAATTCAGGCTTTGCAAGTTCAGTAAGTGAAGTTACTCTACTTGATGAAGAGCTTTGTCTTGACTTACAAGGTATTATATGATTTCTATCAGGAATTTCATCATCCTGAGCAATTAATTGAAGGTTTCTCTTCTTGTTTATCACTACTTGAGAGTTGTTCTCTTGCTCATTAACAGGGGGCAAATTTGTGTTTAGAATTGGTTTAACAGGAATTTGCAAACTCAAATCTTCTTCTATACCAAATGTGACAACTTTAGATTGATTATCTATTTTTGTATCAGATGACTGTTCTAAAATACCCAATTCTTCTTTTAAATCTTGTTGCATACTGCTGTTAAACTTAGAATTTGCATTTGTATTAAATTCAGCTTTATAGAAAGGTAATTTGTGGAGTGAGCTGTACAACCTTTTTTAAAAAAATGCTACTGCAAACAAAATTAATTATATCTGCACAAAGGCCAACAAAATAAATAATATATGGGTATCACTTTTTAGCTTGAGCTCTTGTAGATTTACGTAAGTATCAAATATATCAATATTTGGCATAAATAACGCTATTTCATCAATAAAATTGATCAAAATTAATCAAAATTCTTATTAAGTCACGTGACTTTTCCAAAATGAGGTAGTGAAGAATTTTAAACTTGTTAAATTAAGTTCAAAAATTTTAAACTTTTTAAAACTGGAAATTTTCATATTCTAACACTTTCATCAGAGACTACCAACTCTAAACTAACATCACAATAATTATATCAGACATATTAATTACAATCTTTTTGTGTTAGAGTCCGAGTTAAAATAATCCAGTCACGTGTCACTGTGGTCCCTATCGTCTCATCGGTCGTGGCCCGTTCAATTAGATTCAAAAATTTTTCAAATAAAAAAACATGAATAAAAATATTTGAAGTAACAAAATTATTATAACTTTCAAATAAACTAACTCTATACACTATTGGAATCATGGGTAAACCATCCAAGGCCACCAAGAAGTTTCAATCTAAACACTTGAAACATACTTTAGAACATCGTAAAGAGGTCAAAAAACATAAACAATTATTAGCAAGTCGTGGTAAAAAGAAAACCAATGGTGCTTCAACAGAACCAACTAAGAAGAGTGCTGAAATCTTTGATGATATGAATGTTGAAGAATTCTTCGACGGTGGATTTCAAGTTCCAAAAGAAAGTGCTAAAGCTAAGAAAACCAAGAAGCAAAAGGAAGAAGAAGAAGACGATGAATCTTCTGAAGATGAAGCTGTTTTAGGTCACCAAGATGATTTATCTAAATTAGCTGAGAAAGATCCAGAATTTTATAAATATTTACAAGAAAATGATAAAGAATTACTTGATTTCAATCCAACAAACCCATTAGATGCCATTAGTGATGATGAATCTGAAGAAGAACAAGATGATGAAGAAGAAAAACCTAAAAGAAAATCAAAAGCAACTGAAGCTGAATCAACTGATAAGATTGAAGTTACTGTTAAATTAGTTAAGGACTGGAATAAAAGATTAGATACTCCAAATTTAAAACTTATTAAAAATGTTTCTGCTGCATTCAAATCAGCTATTAATGTCAATAAAGAAAGTCAAGAATATAAATATACTGTTACTGATCCAAAAGCTTTTAATGAATTAATCTTGTTAGGTTTGAAAAAAATCCCTGCTGCTATTCAAAAAATTGTTCCATATAAAATTGTCAAAGGTACTAGAACTATTCCAAATAACAGTGTTGTTAAGCAGTTAAACACAATCTTAAAATCTCATGCTGGTTCTTTGTTAACACTTTTAAATGATATTACCAATACTGATACTGCTGTATTAGTTTTATCTTCCACTCAAGAACTTTTACCATTTTTCATCAGTTTTAGAAGACTTTTAAAAGAAATTATCAACAGTGTTATTAATGTATGGTCTACTACTTCTGATGTTGAAACTCAAGTTGCTGCATTTGCATTTTTAAACAATTCCTCAAAAGAATTTTCAAAATCTATCTTAGAAACAGTTTTAAAATCAACTTATTCATCATTCATTAAGAACTGTCGTAAAACAAACATTCATTCAATGCCAATGCTTAACTTTCAGAAGAATTCTGCTGCTGAATTATTCGGTGTTGATGAAACATTATCATATCAAATTGGTTTCGATTCCATCCGTCAATTAGCTATTCATTTAAGAAACAGTATAAATAACAATAAAGATGGCTATAAAACTATATATAACTGGCAATATTGCCATTCATTAGATTTCTGGTCAAGAGTTTTATCTGTTCATTGCAACCCAGCTAGAGAAGAAAAGAAAGAAAGTCCATTAAGACAATTAATTTATCCATTTGTTCAAGTTACACTTGGTGCTATCAGATTAATCCCAACTGCTCAATTCTTCCCATTAAGATTTTATTTAATTAGATCATTAATACGTTTATCTCAAAATACTGGTGTATTCATTCCAATTTTCCCATTATTACAAGAAATCTTAAATTCAACCACTTTAACAAAAACTCCAAAGAATGCCAACTTACCAGCTTTTGATTTTGATCATAATATCAAAGCAAATTCAGCTTACTTAGGTACCAGAGTTTATCAAGCTGGTGTTTGTGAACAATTTGTTGATCTTGCCAGTGAATATTTTGTTTTATATGCTAAGAGTATTTCATTCCCTGAATTAGCTATACCAGCTACCATTGCATTACGTCGTTATATTAAGACAACAAAGAACATCAAATTCAATAAGCAATTATCAAACTTAGTTGAAAAATTAAATCAAAATATTACATTTATTACACAAAAAAGATCAAATGTTGAATTCAGTCCAACCAATAGATCAGAAGTCAACAAATTTTTATCAGACCTTAAATGGGATAAGACACCATTGGGTGCTTATGTTGTCGTTCAAAGAGAAGTTAAGGAAGAAAAAACTAGAATTTTAAGAGAAAGTTTGTTACAAGATGAAGAAGATCGTAAGAATGCTAAGAGTGCTAAAAAATTCGGTAATGACGATGATTCAGAAGAAGAACAAGATAAAGATAGTGATATGGAATTAGAAGAAGAATCCTCAGAAGAAGAATCTGACCAAGAATAATCAAGATGCATATTAAATAGACATACTTATGTTGTATAGTAATAAAAAAGTTTTATATAAGTAAGTCATTTTTAATTTAATCTAATTATCGCTCCAGTGATTTTAGTGGTGTTGGGATGTATTTTTTTTTTTTGATTTTTCCCTTCTGCAAATCGACATATAAACAAACTTGAAATAACAAAAAATATAAAGAGAAATTAAGTACAATGTCTTTCACGTACAGTTGTCAAAGGTGTAAACTGCCCCTTAATATTGACAGTACTCTTCAGAACCTAAGTAAAGTACAGTACAAATTATTAACAGTTGAACGAAGTGGTTTCGGTGGAAGCAAAACAGATACTATTGACTTAGGAAATGAACCACTGATACCAAAAGATAGACTAAAACTACTGGATAAAGCATCCAAAAATTCCAATGACGAAGAATCCTTTAAGAAATCTTCCTATGTGAATACTGATTCTTTTGTAATTTTACCTCAATTTCAAGAAGAAGATAATGATATAAATGAAGATTCTGATTTAGTGTTGTCCAATAGAATAACAACATTGTCCAATATTTTTAATATATTATCATCTAAGAATGAAATAGACTACCCTGTTTGCAAAGAATGTGCCAATATTTTACTGAAGGATATGCAAGTACAATATGAAAAAACTTCCAAAGAAAGAGATATATATATTCAATTTTTACAAAAGCTTCAAAATAAGGAAGGCCCAAGTATAGAGAGAGCTGAACAATCTATTGACGAAGTTGATAAGGTGAAAGACGATGAGAGAAAACTTCTTGAAGAATTAAAAGAACTTGAAAAGGAAAGAGATGAAATCGACAAACAGATAGAAGATATTGAAAATGAATTATATGATTTTACAATTAATGAACAAAAATATTTTGAAAAAGAAAATCAATTAGATTTACAAGTAAAAGATGCTTTAAAAGAGAGAGATTCTCTTCTTGCTGAATATGAATTCAACATGGATCAGCTTGATAAGTTGAGGAAGACCAATATTTATAGTGATACATTCAACATTTCACATGAAGGACCTTTTGGAACAATAAATGGATTGAGATTAGGAAGTTTAGAAAATGTAAAAGTACCATGGCAAGAAATAAATGCAGCACTTGGACATTTAGTATTGCTTTTGGCAACAATTTCTTCAAGATTAAATTTAAAACTACAAGGATACAAATTAAAGCCTATGGGTTCAACTTCAAGAATTGAAAAATATGAAAGAGATTTATCTAACCCAAACAAACCCAAAGTTACTGTTTTAGAAGTTTATTCATCTGGCGAATATCAAATTGAAAGATTATTCAACCATTCTAAATTAGATAATGCCATGATTGCAATATTAGATATTGTATCTCAAATAACCAAGAGGCTTAAAGAATTAGATACTACTTTAGATTTACCATATAGAATGACTAAAGATAAAATAGGGGATTCTTCCATCAGACTATCATCCAAGACAGCAAATGACGAATGGACTAGTGCTTGTAAATACTTATTAACCAAGTAAGTAATTGATTTGATTTTAAGTTTATTGAAGTGTCTTTTTACTAACCAAAATTTTCAAAATAGTGTTAAATGGATTTTAGCATATTCAAGTGCACATATTCCTAACAAATAAATAATATTATTTTGACGTCAAAACTACATTATGATTTATGGATTAAGAACCTTAATATATTTCCCGTTTTGGACTTAATTACTTACATTATATGTTTGGTAGGGGCACCTTAATTTACCCTCTTAGGTTTATTTAACCGATTTAAACCTCGTTCTATTAGAAACACTTGGTTAAAATACTCAAATAACGTTAGAAGTTGTTTATATTAATTATTAATGACTTTAAGCCTGATTTTAAAACCATTTTTTTGTTTTATGTTCTATGTTTATATTTTGTTTTTAAGTTATGTTAATATAATTTTTTTTTAACAAAAAGTAAATATGATCAAAATAGAAACGTTAGAAATCTGTATTACAAATCAATAAGAGTATAAATCTACACTCGTGATCAAATTTTTAGTTATCTACTTATTAGAACAACTAGAATCTGATTCATTAATTTTATAGAATATTGTTAGTGTTTTGATAGTTTTTTTTTTACTTTATCTCCATAGTCCACAGAAATTTTAGGAAATATTGAGACAAACTGAACTAGAACGCCAATATAAGAATTAATAGGCCATAACAGGACTTTCAATGATGGTTGATTTTGAAATAACTGTATTGAATAGAGATGGTTCAAGAGAAAGCTTCAATAAAGATGCATTAGTACAAAATTTAAGATCTTTATCTGTTGACCTTGACAGAAAGATAATAGATATAGAGGCAATAGCGAATAAACTTCAAAATAGTTTACCTAATGAAGTAACTAAACAAGAACTAGTGGATTTAACATCTGAACTTCTTGCATCAATGACAACTCTTCATCCTGATTATGCAAATTTAGCTTCAAGAGTTTGTTCTCAATACTTACAAAAGACAGTTAATCTAAAATTTTCAGATAATATTCTAAGATTATTCAATTATTATAACAAAAAGACAAAAAAGAAATCTCCTTTAATTTCTGAGAAAGTTAAAAATATAGTTGAAAAATATAAAAATAAAATTGATAATGTGATAAAAAAGACAAGAGATTATGATTTATCATATTTTGGTTTAAAAACATTAGAGAAATCACACCTTTTAAAAATCGATGGCGAATTAGTTGAAACTCCACAATATTTATTTATGAGAGTTGCTCTTGGTATTCATTATAGTGATTTAGATTCTGCTATAGAGACTTATGATTTGATGTCCAAAAGATATTTCATTCATGCATCACCAACTCTTTTTAATGCTGGAACTCCTCATGAATATTTATCATCTTGTTTTTTATTAGGTATAGAGAATGATTCAATTGATGGTATTTATAAAACTTTATACAAAACAGCTTTAATTTCAAAGGCTGCAGGAGGAATAGGTCTTCATGTATCTAACATTAGATCTGCTGGAAGTTATATTGCAGGAACAAATGGTACATCCAATGGTTTAGTACCTATGTTAAGAGTATATAATAATACTGCAAGATATGTTGATCAAGGTGGGAATAAGAGACCAGGTGCTTTTGCTATTTATTTAGAACCATGGCATTCTGATATAATTGAGTTTTTAAATCTGAGAAAGAATCATGGAAAAGAAGAGATGAGAGCTAGAGATTTGTTTTATGCTCTTTGGATTCCTGATTTATTTATGGAAAAGGTTCAAAATAATGAAGAGTGGTATTTATTTTCCCCAAATGAAGCACCAGGTTTAAATGAAGTTTATGGGCAAGATTTTGTTAATCTTTATAATAAATATGTTCAAAATGGTGAATATACTTCTGTTGTTAAGGCACAAAAAATTTGGCATGCTATTCTTGAATCTCAAGTTGAAACTGGTGGTCCATTTATGTTATACAAAGATTCATGTAATAGTAAAAGCAATCAGAAAAATTTAGGTACTATTAAATCTTCAAATCTTTGTTGTGAAGTTGTTGAATATTCATCACCAGAAGAAACCGCTGTTTGTAACCTTGCATCTATTGCATTACCAAGATTTATTCAATTTAATAATGATAAAATTTGGTTTGATTTTAAAAAATTACATGATATAGTTAAAGTTGTTACAAAGAATTTAAATAAAGTTATTGATGTTGGTTTATATCCAGTTCCAGAAGCAGAATATAGTAATAAAAAGAATAGACCAATAGCTATTGGTGTTCAAGGTTTAGCTGATTTATTTCAAATTTTAAGACTTCCTTTTGATAGTTTAGAAGCTAAAGAACTTAACATTGATATATTTGAAACAATTTATCATGGTGCTTTAGAATCATCAATTGATCTTTCAGAGATTGAAGGCCCATATGAATCTTTTATAGGTTCACCTGCATCTGAAGGATTTTTACAATTTGATTTATGGAATCATAAACCAACTTCAAGATATGATTGGGATTCATTAAAGTTAAGAATAAAGAAATCTGGTCTTAGAAATTCATTATTAGTAGCACCAATGCCAACTGCATCAACATCACAGATATTAGGTTATAATGAATGTTTTGAACCATTAACAGCAAATTTTTATTCAAGACGTGTTTTATCTGGTGAATTTCAAATTGTTAATAAATATTTAGTTCAAGATCTTATTGAATTAGGTTTATGGAATGAAACAATGAAGAATCATATTATTGATAATGATGGTTCTATTCAACAAATTAATTCAATACCAAAAGAGATTAAAGATTTATATAAAACTGTTTGGGAAATATCACAAAGAACAATTATTGATCTTGCAGCTGATAGAGCACCATTTATTGATCAATCACAAAGTATGAATATCCATTTAAAAGAACCAACAATGGGTAAATTAACCAGTATGCATTTCTATGGTTGGAAGAAGGGACTTAAAACGGGGATGTATTATTTAAGAACACAAGCTGCTAGTTCTGCAATTAAATTTACAATTGATAGGAGTGAAGAAGTCTCTATTGAGACAACTAGTAAAAAATTGATAAGGAAAAGAGAATATATCAAATATATTGAAGAAGAAGTTGAAAAAGAAGATAATATTAAAAATTTAAAAAGAATTAGAAGTTCAATTAATTCAAATATTGATAAAAATACATTATTATTGAATAAGACACCTGTTAAATCAACTCGTTATATTCCAGAACTTTCAACTCCAACAGATACCGATTCAGAGAGTTATAATATTCATGATTCAACACCACTTTCATGTAATATTAGTAACCCTGGTAATTGTGAAAGTTGTTCAGGATAATAATTATTAATGATTTAATTTTTTTTTTTTTTTGTATTTAATTTAAATTATAAAAAAAAAAAATTATGTAAAACAAATGTTATAGAATTTTAATATACCTTAGGAATTTTTTTTATAATTATAAAAAATTAAATCGTAGTTTACAAAAAAGAATTACTAAATCATTAATTTATCATAATATTCATTAAAAGTAAAATAAATTATTTACTTTATATAAGAAACCCCCTTTTTTGGAATCAAAAGATATAAGGTTTTCTTTATTATTATTATTATTATTACTATTACTATTATTATTATTATTATTATTATTATATTCATAATTGTCATTAAAATTATTTAATAGTATTAGTAGTCATAAAAGGATTGTATTTTTATATTGGTGGTCATTAGCATTATTATTATCATTATCATCATCATCATAATGTTGATCGAAGTGGGGTGTGTGAAAAGAAAAATCAATTTGAAATAGTCAATGATCTACCAAAAGGTTTTCTTGATTTTGATTCAGGAATTTTTGGGAATTTAAAAGCAATATTTAAACTTTGTTGATTATTATTTTCATCATTTGTTGTTGTTGTTGTTAATGGTAATGATGAATCTAATGGAGAAGTATTTGAATCTTTTTCATGTTGATTATTATTATTATTATCATTATTATTATTATTATTTGAATTTGATAATGAAGGATTAAATGAAGTTGAAGAAAATGATAATGGTTGAGATTGTTGTAAATTTGAGATTGAATTATTAAAATTTAATCTTTTTGAATTTGATTTTCTATGATTTTGAGAAGAAAAAGAATTAAATGAAGTCGCTCTTTTTAAATCTCTTCTAAATCTATGCAATTCTTTTTCACAAGTCTTTGTATGATCTTGATCATTCATTTCAATATATTTTTGAGGATAACATCTATGACTTTGAGAATCAAAGAAATTTTTATAACCACCTTCTAAGATTAAAATATTTGGATAATCTAAATGAGGATAATTATCTTGATTTTGAGTTCTATCTAAAGTTCTTAAAGATGAAGCCATTAATGGACCTCTATAAGAACTAAATTCACAATGGAAAATAATTAAATTATTTGAATTTTTATTTAAATTTTGAAGTTGAGATAATTTATTTGTAAAGAAAGATTCTTCTAATTCTTTTTGAGAAGAAATATTAATTGCATTATTAATATGACCACCTTTAAATTCATATTCAAATCTACAATCAACAATTGTAAAAGTATCAAAAAATTCTGAATATTTACCATCAATAATTTTACAAAGAGTTTCAACTTTAATTCTTGGAATTAAATCATCTTTAATTTGAAAAGTTTCAATTTTTGAAATTTTAATTAAATCTTTTGGATTTGAAAAATTTAAATTTAAATTTAAATTTAAATTTAAATTTGATGATAATGATGAAGAATCATTATTAATTTCAATTTCACTTTTAGAATAAAACATTGAATGAGTACGACGAACTTTATTTCTAATAAGTTTTTTTTGAATTGGAGAACCAATTTCTCTTTTATTTGAATTTAAATTTAAATTAAAATTTAAATCATTATTATTAATGGCGGCAGTGATTGAACAAGATTTAATTGGACTTGCAACACATAAAAAATCTAAATTATCATTATCATTATTATAATCATTATTATAATCATTGTCACCATCTAGATTAACATGTAATCCATCTTCATTATTATTTGATAGAGTTAAATCGAATTCTTCTTCATCAATTGAACCAAATTCTATATTTGAAGAACTATGATTATGTTGTAAAGTTGAAGTTGAGAAAGTTTTTGATCTATTTAAAGGATTTCTTTTTAAAAAGAATTGATTTGATAAAGAACGATTAGTTGAAGGTATATTTAAAGAAGAAATTGAAGATGTTTCAAGAGAATTGATTGAAGATAAAGAAGAAGTAGTTGAATCCATACTTGTTAAAGATGAAGTTGAAGATATTGATAGATTAGAGTTGAGTTTATTCTTTTGTGTATTCAACATGTTCATTTCATTCTCGTTGATGTTCTTCAAGCCCAATACTCTATTTGAAGTAGTAGTTGAACACTTGTTATTAGAACTATTATAAATTTATAATTTGTTAGTAACTTTTTTGCCTTCAACTAAAAAAATGCTTAAAGAAAAAAAAAAAAAAAAAAAAGAATAGGATCCTAAAAATGGGAAAAATCTCAATAAAAATACTTACTCTTCAATATGAAAGTTTTCACTTAGATCAGCTAATAATGTTGAAGTAGGAGAGTCATAGGATGCATCTGCAAATATGTTGGTGACGTTCTTTGTCTCTAATGGATCCAACGTTGAGAACAACTTATTCTTTGACTTTGATTTATTTGATGATTTAAACTTAAGAAATGATGGAGAATTTGGTGAACCAAAAAAAGTTTCAAAATTCATGATTATTTTTCTTTATTAAAAATTAAGTAAAAAAAAAAAAAATACCTAAACAAAACCAAAACCAAAACCAAAAAAAAATAAAAAAAAACGAAAGAAACACCTAAGTGGGAAGATTGTTAAAAGGTATGATCTATATTAATTGGACAGTAAGTATGAGTAACGAATGTATAGTTTTATAACTTTTTGGTTTTTTTTTTGTTAAAATTCAAAAAGGTTTTTTTTTTTGAGAATTTTAGGAATTTATTTATTTAATATATAAGAAGAAGAAGAGAGGGAAAAAAATTGCAATCGTTTCAAGTTTACTTTAAAAAAAAAAGTTTAAATTGTTTGCCTCAATAATATCTTGATTTCTGTACAGTTTGGCAGAATTAGGTTTTTGTTTTAAAAATTTTAAAAGAAAGAAATGATTTAATAATTATGTCTACATATAATTTGATATTCTTTGTTTGTTTACTTTTGGTACAAAAAGGGGTAAAAAGACAAAAATTTATGAAAATTTATGAAATTTTTTTTTTTTTTTTATTTTCTTTTTCTGCAATATATTATATTATAAAAAAAATAAATAGATGAAAATAGCAAGTCTAAAAAAACGATAATTAAAAAATAATAATAACGAGATAAATTGTTGTAATGGATTTATTTATTGAATAAGGTTATAAACTTTTCCTTTTTTCAAAAAAGTTTAAAAATTAATAAATATGATTAAAATAAATGTATAAAAAAAAAAAAACGCAGAATTATTACGTGTAAGAATAATAAATTTTTTTTGTTTCTGTTTTTGTTTTTGTTTATTTGATTAAATGTTAGAGAGTAAAAATAATTAATTTTTTTTTATATATCCTCTTTATTATTAATTTAAACTGTTAATCTATACATCTAAACTCGATATATTTTTTGTTTGATAGATCGGTTATTTTAATTAATTGTTCAAGATAGTTTTAAAGTCTTTATATTTATATTTATTAACTAATATTGTCTCAAAGGGGCAGTATTCTTTCCGTTTTGGGAAACGTTCTATGCATTAAAAGGACGCATAGAAGAAAAATTATTTAAAATAACTAAACTGAAATAATTGTAAAAATTGTAAAAATAAACAAATAAACAAATAAACAAATAAACAAATAAACAAATAAACAAATAAACAAATAAACAAATAAACAAATAAAATATTAATGCATTACTTGCAGCAAAAAAAAAAAACAACCCTTCTTTGAGCTCTTTGTTATTTATGTTTCATGTTTCATGGTTTCATGGTTTCATGGTTTCATATTCAATGTTTTTTTATATATCAATCAGATCAGATCAAAATAAAAAATAATAAATTAATGAATTGTGTTATATCATCAAACCACAAATTAAATCGTTTGTTTACCATTTCTAAATCATCTAGAATTATTAAAATTTCCATCTCAAATTAATTAAATACCTAAATAATCATTAACACTTTTAAAATTATAATTACTTATTCCTTTATTTAAACTTGTATTTGAACTTATTGTTGGATTTAATCCTCTTCTTGTTCCAATTCTAAAACTTAATGTATCATCTACTTCATTATATAATGAATTCTCATTACTATCATCTGAATCATTATTATTATCATCATCACTATCTGATTCATCACTTGATTCTAATCCTTCATACATAGTTGATTCATCAAGATAATTTGATACTGATTTTTTAGAACGTAATAATTTATTTAAATTTAAACTATTATTTGATGGTTTAATATTTGAATAAATTGATTTCATTAATGATTTTGATCTTATAACCATTTCAATACTCCTTTTTTGTTTATATTGATCATTAAAATGTAAATATTTTTGAATTTCTTCTTCTT
>JAJMKZ010000310.1:15406-61182 GCA_030564005.1 Ruyongia tratensis | reverse complement strand
TTTTTTTTTTTTTTTTTTTTTTCAATCATGATTCAGCTCTCTTTTTAGCAGAAGGTAAATGAATTCTTCTATCATAAGTTTTATTATGAGTTTTTAAATGTTGAGCTAAATTATCAGATCTTGAAAATTTCTTTTCACAATAATTACATGGGAAAGGTCTAAAATTTGAATGAACTGATCTAACATGTCTTTTTAAATGTTCTGATCTTCTAAATGCCTTTGGACAATCCTCACATTTAAATGGTTTTTCTTCTTCTTCTTCATCATCATCAACATTTGTTGAATGAGTATGTTTCTCATCTTTAATACTTTCATCATCATCTATTGTCTTTGGAACACTTATTGAATGTGAATGTGGTCTTGTTCTATGAGATGGTAAATCATGAACTGATGTAGTTGAAGTTGAATATGATCTTGGTCTTGATCTAGGTATTATTGTTGAAGATGGTGAAGCTGGTGAATTTGGTATTGAATTCTTTGTTGATTTTTTAATTGAAGTTTTTGATTTTCTACCTGTTGGAATTATTGTTGATGTATTAATTACAGAAACATTTGTATTAATTGTAGAATCTTCAATACTTGGTGAATTTGATTTTGAACTTTTTTTAGTTGAAACATCAAAAATTTCATCTTCTTTAATAGCATTTTCATAATCATCATTTGAAGGTTTATTAATATTATTATTTATAATATTTTGATTATTTTGATTATTTGTTGTTGAAGTTAATAAAGATTTTGAAAAAGCTAAAACTGAATCAGATTTTCTTCTTTTTGCTAAAGAAGTTTTAACATAAGATTGTGATGAAATTGATGAATTATGACGATTATGATTATGATTATAAAGAATTAAATTTTGATCTTCATTTTCATTAATCCATTTTGCAATTGCATCTTTAAATTCTTGATTCATTGACCAATTATTACTATTTCTATGATTATTATTATTATTATTATTAATATATTTAACTTTTTGATTTTGATTTTGATTCTGAATTTGATTTTGAATTTGATTTTGAATTTGATTTTGAATTTGATTTTGAATTTGATTTTGAATTTGATTTTGAATTTGATTTGTATTTGAATTTATATTTATATTTATATTTGAAGGTTCATTAATTGTTGAAGTATTTGAAGAATTTATTGATTTTGGAGTAAAATCAAAAGTTGATGAATTATAACCTTCAGTATCATTATCAATATCCATAATCAATAAATCATCTTGTTGTTGATGATTTAAATTTTTTGCATTTGGATTCAGCATTTGAGGATCAATAAAAGGTTTAAAATTACTTTCATGAATTTCAAAAGGAGAATTTAAAACATTAAAATTTGTTGTTGTTGTTGTTGAAGTATGTTTTGTTTCTATTGAATCAATTGAATGTGATTTTGTTGAAGATGGATAAGAAAAGCTTGGATTTTTAGAATTTGTAGCAGATGAAGAAGAAGTTGATGGAGTTGAATTTATTGAGAAAGTACTTTGATTTGAAAATTTTGAACTTTCATGGTTATAAAATTGATTGTTATTAATAATGTTATTAACATTGGTGTTGACAGATGTTGTTCTTGTTGTTCTTGTTGTTGTTGTTGTTGTTGGAGAATTTATATTTAAATTATCAAAAGCTTTTAATTGTGATTCATTATATTGTTGAGATTCAAAGTTATTATATAAATCAAAGTTTTTTGAATTTGAATGATCATTCTTTGTTAATAACAAATTATATAAATCACTACTATTATTAGAATTTGAGCGTGGATTATTATAATTTGAATTTAAAGAATTTGATGAATTTAAGGAAGTATTTGATGTAAAAGTTGAATTTGATTGATTCTGAGGTGATATTAATTGATCAGATAATAGATCAATGTTATAAGATTCCATTTGTTCTATAAAAGACGAGGTAAAGCCATCTTGATTTAGAGTGACTTGAGACATTTGAAAAAAGTTTTGATATAACGGGATAAAGAAATGTTAATTGTTCCAGTTGTGAGGATAACTTGGTTGATTGATTGATTGATTGATTGAAAGTTTGTTGTTGTTTGTGTTTATTTTTAAATAAGAGAAAGAGGTTTTAGTAGTTAAGTTGAGTTGAGTTTTTTTTTATTTTTTTCTTATTTTTCTTATTTTTCTTTTGTTTTGTAATGGAAAAGCAGTAGCAAAATAAAAATAAAAATAAAAATAAAAACTAAAGTTTAGAAAGTAATAGCTTTTTTCTCTTTTTTAAAGTTATAGAGAGTTTAAATCAATAAAGACGTTTATAGTTTTAAAAGGAATAATTATTGGAAGTATTCGTAACTATAAGATATTTTTTTTTTTTATTTTGATTGGATTGAAAAGAATAGTGGTTGTGAAGTAAGGTGGTTTGAGAGTTTTTTTAGATAAGACTACCGATCCACACCTGTTATTAAATTTTTAGATTTGGAGAAATTAGAAGTAGAAGTGTAGTTATGATGTAGAGTTGTTAGTTGTTAGTTGTTAGTTATTAGTTGTGATTTAGTGTAGTAGATATATAAAGTGATACACTAAGCAAAGTAAATTAATAATAATTTTAATAGTTATGTAATTTGGTATTTGAAATAACCCACAAGTACTCTTTAAAACAAAATTTAGTAGATTTATCACTTTTTTCGACAGCACAGTTAAATTTAGAGCTGAGCAATTTGATTGGTTTATTTTTATATCTATTTCAATTAAGTGTGTCTAAACTATTGGGTTTGTGGGTAAGAAAGCTTAATATAGTGTATAGTATATATATACTCTTTAGTTTATTTGTATTCCAAATACTCTCACTTATTATCAATATATATATATAAATCAACTTCTTCCACTTTGCCCACTCACACTAAATGACATAATTTAATATTTAATGCAGATATTACCTAAGATCTTACGTAAGCAAAAGAAAAGAAAGAAAAAGAAAGTGAGCAATGCCCGAATTTCAATATTTCTCCGAAACTTCCTAAATGGGAAAGTTACCCGCAAAATAGTTTATCAGGTGTACGGGTGTTTAGCTTTTTTTTTATTTTCTGAAATGAAATGAAATGAAATGAAATAATTGAATTCTACCCTCCCGCCCCCTTTAAAGAAAAGAATTATATACAGAAAGGTTTTATCAAATTCAATTTTTATCTTTAATTTAATTTGAATTATTACCTCTTATTTATTTCATTCATATTAGATTAAAAACAATGTCTTTGGTAACTTCAGACGTCGTCTCAACTAAATCTAGATATTCTTCAATTTATCATTCAGATGGAAAGCAATTATCCCCTGAAGCTCTTTATCGTGCTAAATTAAAATATGGTATTTATGATAATCCATCAAAACAAACAATTGGTGTTCCAAATAGTTCAAATGCTTCTGATACTGCTGCTCTATTAGCCGCTTCTACTGATTTATCAGTTAAACCTTACAAAAGAACTGTTGCTTCAGAAGCTCAAACTGCTGCTCTAATTGCTAAATCAAATTCTCCTGTTGCTTGGAAAAGAATAAGTGCTGATGAAGATGCTCAAACTGCTGCTCTAGTTGCTAAATCAAATTCTCCTGTTGCTTGGAAAAGAATAAGTGTTGATGAAGATGCTCATTCAGCTGCCCAATTTTTAACTAGAAAAAGAACAAATTCAAATTCAAATACTAATGATAACCAATCAGTTTATTCAGATTTTTCTTATTCAAATTCTGCTGCAAAATCTGTAATAACTAAAGATATTTCAACTTTTATTAAATCTGAAAATTTACAATCTTTATATGAATTTGATAACATTAGAAATGGTTCTACAACTGAATCTCATTTCAATATCGCTAGATTATCTCAAGTTTCAACTTCAAAAGCTTCAGGTGCTGTTAATGAAAGAATTAATCCAAGTTTAAATCCTTCAAGAGTTGGTATTATTGCTGAACCTAAATTAGCAGATGATGAATATAAAAATTATGCTGGTAAAGCTGCTCTATTATCTCATAAAAATAAAGTTGAAGTACCTGATCCAGATACTGATGAATATTTAGTTTATAAAAATTCAATGGTTGATAAAAAAGTTTTAAATTTAGCTAAATTAAAAGCTGATAATACTCTTTCATCAATTGAGAAAAATTTAGAAACAAAAGATTTAATGCGTAATGAAGATTTCCGTAAAGCTGCTATGGCTCTTGCAAACAAACATTATCATGCAAGAAATCAATCTGCTAGAGCTAATCAAGTTAATCTTGGTGGTGGTTTATACATGTCTCAAGCTGAATTAGATGCAATTGCTTTAAAAATTGTTAATCCTGTCTTAGATGATATTAATAAGAAGGCTACTGCTCAAAGAAAGAGAGATGCCGAAATTCAACGTAAAAAGGATGAACAAAAGAAGGCTCATGAAGCATGGAAACAACAACAAAGAGATCAAAAGGCTGAAGAAAAGAGATTAAAAGAAGAAGCCAAAATTAAGAGAAGACAAGAATTAGAAAAACAAAAAAATGATGAAATTAAAGCTAAAGCTGATCTTGAAAAAGCTAAAAAGGATGAAATTGCTAAACATGAAAAATTATTAGCTTCAAAGAAAAAGGAAGAAGTTTCTAAAAAGGAAGAATTGACTGAAAAGAAAAAATCTGAATCTGAAAGAATTAAGGCTGAAGAAGCTGAAGCTGAAGAAAAACGTGAATCTGAATTAAAGAAAATTAAAGATGATCGTGATGAAAAATTAGCTCCAATTTTAGCTAGTTTAAAGGTTGAACAAGATAAATTAAATGTTTTGAATGAAGAAAAAGATACAATTCAAGCTGTTACTGATTCTCAAATTAAGAATACTGAAGATGCAACTGAATTATTACAAGCTTCAAAAGATGAATTAACTTTTTCAGAAGAAAAATTAGCTAAATTAAAGGAAGAAATTATAAATTCAACATCTGAATCTGAAAAATTATCAAAAGAAGCTGAAATTAAAGCTGCTGAAGCAGAAGTTGAACAAAAAAAGGCAAATGAAGTTGAAGCTGAAGCTCAATTAAAACAAGCTGAAATTGATAAAGAAAAGGCTATTGTTGAAAATGAAAGAAAGGCTTTAGAAATTCAACTAGAAGAAGAAAAGATTGCTGCTTTACAAAAGGAACGTGAAATTTCAGAATTATTACCACCTAAATCAAAACCAGTTGTCGAAGAAGAAGTACCACTTGTTTCTAAAAAACCTGCATCTGCTGTTGTTGATCAACCAGAAGTAGACGAATTTCCAATTGCTGCTACAGTTAAATCATCTAAAGTTACTGGTAACCCATCAACTGCTTCAATTGTCGATCATTCAGGTGCTATTACTCCAGTCACTGAAAAAGCTCCTGTTAAAAAAAATGTTTCATCAGAACCATCAAAGAGAGTTCCATCAATGGTTGATGCTGTTATTCCAAAAGATTGGGTTCCACCAACACGTTCTACTTCAATTTCAAGAAAGAATTCTGTTACAAAGAAAATTCCATCAACAGTTAATAATAAATCTACTTCAAGAAAGAATTCAATCTCAAATCAAACTAAATCAACTTCCAGAAAGAATTCATTATTTGGTTCAAGAAAGAATTCATTAACTTTACCAAAACCTGTCACTAATAAACCAATTCCAATTAAATCATCTCCAATCAAGAAAGTAACAACACCAGCTGTTGCTGCTGCTGCTGCTGCCACCACTGCTGCTGCTGCTGCTGCAGCATCAGAAGTCACTACATCAAATGAAGACGAAGATGAAGATGAAGATGAAGACAATGCTTTAAAGCCAACTTTTAGTGGATTTTCACAAGGTTCAGTTGAAGCTGAAGAAAAAGAAGGTGAACCAAAGAGTTTCTTTAAGGAAGAATTTTAATTCTTAAGAAAAAGTTTAAGGTTATTTAATTTATTTCAATTTTTAGTTTAAATTATATTTTTAGTTTTAAAATAAACATTGTTTTGTATTTGGTTATTGTTTTTTTTTTTTCTATATAAAATATTTGTATAATGAATAGTGAATTATATATTTTTGTTGTAATATTATATTATAAAATTTGTAATTTTATAAAAAAAAAAAAAAAAAAAAAAAAAAAAAAAAAAAATGTTAATAATTTTTTGTTGACATTTTTAAACTTCTGAATATAATTAACTAGAACAACAGAATAAAATACAGAATGGTAACAGGGACACTAGATGAGATATTTCTATAAGAGAATTGTGGGATTTATAATCTCGTTCTTTCTTTTTTTTATTTCTCTAGGGTTCTATTTGAATAAAATAAATTTCAAAACATCTCAAAACATTCTATTTTCTGTTAAATTTTATCATGGACACACACAAAACATCTCAGATTTCCCCTTTAAAAACATCTCAGATTTTATAAATTGCAATCAAATAATGGAATATAAAAGGAGAGGGTTTTCTCAACTTTTTTCAAACCTTTTCTTTCTTTTCCTTCTTCGTCAATTCAAAAAGCTATACTTTTCATAACTTTAGTTTTTTAAAAACTCAAGAATTTTTAGTATATATCAATTTTTTTAACCCAAAATATGTCAGATTCAACAGTTAAACCTCATTTCAACTCTTCAATAATTGAAAGTGACCTTTCAGAAGAGATTAGAGTTTTAAACTTTGATGAAATGTTATCAGAGGAGGAGAAAGAAGAATTTAATTGTAAAAAAATCGAAATCATTAAACCATATTCTGTACCAACAGATGATGATTATTTAACTTTAAAACAAACATCCTTTAGAATTGATAGAACTACATTAAGTATTATACTATTTGAATTCTTTGAAAAAGCTTGTTATTATTCAGTTATTGAGAGATTTAATAATTTTATTGCAAATCCATTACCTTTAAATAGTGATGGTAGTGGAGCAGTTCCAACTGATGGAAGTGGTAATGCAGGTGCATTAGGATTAGGTATACACTGGGCTTCTATTGTTTATAGTAGTGTTGGATTTCTTACCTATTCCATACCATTATTAAGTGGATACTTAGCTGATTATAAATGGGGTAAGAAAAGGACAATCCGTAATGGTTTATTAAGTTATGGAATTGGATTTGGACTTTTAATAGCTAGTTTATTATTTTTAAAAGGTATTCCATTTCTTGCTAAATTATTATCATTATCAAGTGTTTTACCATTTTGTATTGGTGCAGCTTTTATTAAACCTGTTACAGCTTCATTAATTTTAAGTCAATATCCATTTACTACAGATGTAATTAAAAATAATAAAGATGGTTCAAGAGTTATAATTTCTAAAAAATTATCAATAGAGAAATTAAATACATTACAAACAAATGCATTAAATGCTGGTTGTTTATCTTCATTAATTACTTCATTAGCAGCTAGATCATATGGTTATTTTATTTCCTTTATGATATCTTTAACATTTTTTTTAACTGCTTGTTTTTTTATGTGGCAAATTAATATTGCACCTGAACAATATGAATCAACAGATATTAAGCAATCACCTATTCATGGGAATCATAATATAATGCAAGATGATGATAATGATTCTGATCAAAGTTTAACACTTTCATTGGTATCAGCTGAAGTTAAAGAATTTGGATTAAGAGAATCAATTAAAATTTTTAAAATTTGTTTTGAAAAAGGTTGGTTTAAAAGATTTATACATGGAGAATTTTGGAATTTTGCTAAACCAAGTATTATAAAGGATAGATATAACAATAAAGATGAAATTATTTGGACTGATGAATTTGTTGATGAATTAAAATCAACTATTAATACTTGTAAATTATTTTTATTTTTTATTCCAACATCATTATCAATCTATGGAGTTGGATCATCATTAAATTCATTATCAAGTTCATTAAGTAATCATAATGTTCCAAATGATTTATTAAATAGTTTAAATCCATTAGTTTGTATTATTTTTGGTATTTTATTAGAAAGAATTTTATATTTTTTCAAAATTAATTTTAAATTACAATTTAGAATAGTTATTGGATTTTTATTTGCATCAATATCACAAATTTATGGAGGATTATTACAATTATCAGTTTATAAAACATCACCATGTGGATATAATTCAACTGAATGTAAGATTGGACAATCTCCATTATCATTATGGTTAATATCACCAATTTATATATTACAAGCAATGGCAGATGTTCTTTCATCAAATGCAGCATATGAAATAATTTTTATTAGAAGTCCAGAATTATTGAAAGTTATAGTAACAGCTATATTTATGTCAACAATTGCAATATCATCATTAATTTCAACTGGATTATCAATATTATTAGAAGATCCAATAATACCATATATTTATTTTATTGTTGGTGGTTTAACATTTTTATTATCAATTTTATTTTTAATAATTTATTTCAGATTAGATAAAACAATTTCTAAAGAATTATATGAAAGAGAATTAAGATATCTTAGTAAGAAATCTGTTGATAATAGATATTTCTTTAAGGATTAAATAATGAAAATTATTGAATAGTTTAATAATAGGAATTTTTTATTGTTTGAATTTGTAGAAACTTTCGAAAGCCTTTGAACAAGGGGGATTGTTGGTATGATCTACTACAAACCACTAAACAAAAGCACAAGAACCCCCCCAAAATCATTAACAGTTAGGCAGAACTCTAGGCAGAACTCTAGGTAAAACTCTAGACAGAACTTTAAAGCAGCTATTTAACCGCTCACAATTTTTGGTTTTTTTTTTGGTTTTTTACCAGAAAAATGATTCTTGTTAAGTTGAAAAAATGAACAACTAATCAACTTAAAATTTTTTGGTGTCACATTATTGAAATTTTAATTATTATTGCAAAAGATTTAAAATTTGAGGGAAGTTTTTTTTTTAAACATATTTAACCACGTTATATATATGTGTTATAGGAATTAAGAAACACTAGGCATTGAGTAGTGAATATTAATTTAATAACAATAACAGAGTAAATAGTAACTTGTACAACTGAAGATGGAGAAAACTCCTCCTTTAATTACTTAATAAGGATTCAGAACATCAGATAGTAACTGATTTCAATAGTAAACCTGAAAACCCGTCAAATGCTAGTTAATAAGTCCATATTTATGGTGGCTTCAGCTGCAAAATGATTTTGAACAGTTGAATAATTGGACCATTAACAACTATAGTTAGAGGCTAAATACTATATAAGTTTGACTTCCAAATATACTTGAAATTGTATATAATTTCTTCATCGACATCATCATCATCATCATCATCATCATCAACATTTCATAATGATTATCATTATTCCCTATACACATTCGAATATTAATCTATAAATTAATCCATACTAGTTAGATACTTGGAAGATAGTATAATTAAAATCCTTGTTAAATAACGAGAATGCCATATTGCTAAAATTGAGAGATATACTGAATAATGTAGCTTCGATACTTTGTTGTGATATAATAGCTTCTGATGACTTTTGAAAACAAAAAATTGTGTTTGTGTTTTTTTTTTTTTTTTTTTTGGTTTCTTTGATTTTGATTCTACTATCGAACTATGTATCATATCTTTCAATCTTATTATCAATTATATGCTTGAATATATACTACTACTCCTTTTATCACTCTATCTTGTACTGGAAAAAACAATTTTTTTTTTTTTTTTTGTTTTTTCCTTTTTACTAAAATCTTATTAACTCGTTATTAAATCAGCGCTTCTAACTTTCAAATAAATATAAGAAATAAAATCATAAAGAGATAATAATAGAAATATACAATATGATCAATATTTTTTTTCTTTAGTCAAGTGGCTCTTTGACTCCAATCACTTATTTTCATAACTCGTATGACTTCTTAATATCTTATCTTTTAAATGGTCTTTTTATTCATAAAAATAATATTGATGATGGTCAAAACGGATCATATTGGGGCCACACATATAATTTCATATTTAAAAATATTTTAAAGTTTTTTTTTTTTTTTTTTTTTTTTTTTTTTTTTTTTTTTTTTTTATTTTGGCTTTTTGGCTTTAAAACTAATTAGATATTACTAGTAAATTCATTAACTTAAATACTTGTCAATTTCTTCTTATTTTCTTTTTCTTTCTTTCTTTTTTTCTTTTTTTTTTTTTTTTTTTGTTTGGTTTTAACGCTTTTTAATATTTTTTATTGTTAAAATATTCTATTGTTATAAAGTCGTAAATATATTAACTCCATAATGAGTAAGTACTAAGTTGAGCCATAAAAAAATTTTTTTTTTTTTTTTTTATAAACTTTTATATATTTGTATATATTAACAATTTTAAATTTATCAATAGCTTTGACAGATTTGGTTAAGAATAAATTCTCTGTAAATACTTCAAAAATTGATGAAGAAACAACAACAACATCAACAACAACAGAAAATAATATTGATGAATCAAATTTAATTCATAATGATTTATGTAAATTACAAGAACCAACAGCTGAAGAATATCTTACCTTACCAAAAACAAGAGGTGCTCCACCAAAATGGGCATATTTAATTTGTCTTATTGAATTCGCTGAACGTGCTTCTTATTATGGTATTAGAGATAGATTAGCAAATTTTGTTCAATTAAGATTACCAACTAATAGTACTGCTGGTAATGTTGTTGAGAAAGGCACACAAGAAAATGCTGGTGCTTTAGGTCTTGGTTTACAATGTGCAAGTGCAATTTCTCTTTTATTGACTTTTTTAGCTTATTTAACTCCATTATTAGGTGGTTATTTAGCTGATAAAAAATATGGTAGATTAAAAGTTATTTGGTGGGGTGTTTGGATTGGTGCAATTAGTCATATTATTCTAGTTATTGCTGCTATTCCTTCTGTTATTGCATCTGGTAAAGGTGCTTTAGCTCCAACTGTTATTTCAATTGTTTGTTTATCATTTGGTACTGGTTTTATTAAACCAAATTTATTACCTGTTTTATATGATCAATATCCTTATTCAACTGATGTTGTTTCAACTAACAAAAATGGTAAACAAGTTATTATTCAAAGAGAAAAATCTTTAGAAAGAGTTACAATGTATTTTTATTGGTCAGTTAATCTTGGTGCATTTTTATCAATTGCTACTTCTTATAGTGCAAAAGATGTTGGTTTTTGGTTAGCTTATTTAATTCCTTGTATTATTTATTTTATTATGATTCCAGTTTTATTATTATTAGCTCCACATTTAAAGAAGGAAATTCCTTCTGGTATTTCAATGCTTTCAGAATCTTTGAAAGTAATTCGTTATTCTTTTAAATCAGGTTTTATTAAAAGAATTAGAACTGGTGAATTTTTAAATTATTCAAAACCTTCTGCAATTTTATCAAGAGGTGAAGTTTCATCAGTTGAAGATACTAATAAAAAGGGTAAAAAGAAAATTAGTTGGACTGATCAATTTATTGATGATTTAAAGGTTACTTTAGATGCTTGTAAAATCTTTTTATTCTTTATCATTTATAACATCAATGATGGTGGTATTGGTTCTATTCAAAATTCTCAATCTGCTTCAATGACGACAAATGGTGTTCCAAATGATTTAATTAATAATTTCAATCCTTTAACAATTATTGTTTTAATTCCAATCTTAGATTTTTGTTTATATCCAATTTTAAAGAAATTTAATCTTGAATTTAGACCAGTTTATAGAATTTTCTTTGGTTTCTTATTAGCAGTTGCTTCACAAATTGCTGGTGCAATTATTCAATATAAAATTTATAAAACTTCACCATGTGGTTATTATGCAACTAATTGTGATATTGGAACTGGTGTTTCACCTATTTCTGTTTGGGTTCAAAGTATATTATGGGTTTTACAAGCTAGTAGTGAATGTTTTGCTAATACTGCCGCTTATGAAATTGCTTATACTAGAGCTCCAGATAATATGAAAGGTTTAGTTATGGCTATCTTTTTATTTATGCAATCTTTATCTTCAGCTATTAGTGAAATTTGTGTTAGTGCTTTAGTTGATCCACATTTAATATGGGCTTTTGGTGGTTGTGCAATTGCAGGTTTTATTTTTGCTTGTTGGTTCTTATGGTCATACCGTAATTTACATGTTGTAATGAAAGAAGAAAGATTAGCAAAAGAACAAAAGATTAAAGATCAAATTTTAGCAAATGGTGGTACATTTGAGGTCATAAGTGAAAAAGATTATACTAGTATTAATCAACTTGATGTTGAACAAAAACTTGGTGATAATGTAAGTGTAAATGATATTGAAAGAATTATTAGTGAAAGATTAGATGATGAAAGTATTGAAATTTCTCAACTAGCCTTTGGTGAAATCGCTGCTGGTAAGCGTTAATAAATTTGATTAAATTTGATTGCTTGTGTCATACTCGAGAATATCAATGATGTATGTGTGTGTGTGTGTGTTTTATTAATATTATTAAAATATTTATCATGATTTGAGTGTAGTGCCAAATAAAATGTACTCGAAAACAGATATAATGCATGTATAAAAAAAATGTTTAACCACTGATTTTATGAACAATATTTTATAAATTATCTGTGTTCTTTTTGAGTAAAAAGTAGAGAAGTTTCAATGTCACCAGCATCACCAGCAGCACCTGTAATTAATTCACCAGCCATATTTATTTTTTTGCGGCGAGTGAACTTTCAAAAAAAAAAAAAAAAAAAAGGAACAAAATAAAAAACATATGAAATCAACGTAAACAACTTTTATAAAATTAAAAAATCAACAACCAAAGATAAAAAGATATGTCTACTGATTTGAAGAGTCTTACCTTTCTACAGGAGGGTGATCCAGTTGCTCTTCTTAACTCCAACAATTACTTGGACCAACTAGTACCCATCATAAAATCCAATATTAAAGCAAATACTGTTGACGATCTAATTTTAACTTTAACAAATGAATGTGGTAAAAAGGAAGATGAATTAACAAACACAATTGCTAAAAATGAAGCTCATATTATGGATTCCATTCAAGAAATTTCTTATGTTTCACAAACTTCATCAAGTATTAATGAACAGTTATTAGATATTAAGAATCATATGTTCAAAACTTCAAACTTAACAATCAATAAAAAATTCCAATTATTAGATTTGAAAAAGAATATTAATAAAATTGATGATTCAATTCTATTAGTGAATAAAATACTTCAAATTTTAGAATTAACTGATAAAACTCATGAATTGATCAAAAATACTAAATTCTTCAATGCTTTAAAAAATTTAAATGATTTAAATGATTTAAGTTCAGATTTTAATACAGATTTAAATTTTATTAATAATATAAGAGATTCAATTCCTGCTTTAAAAAACATGATTAAAGATGAATCATTAAGTTATTTGAGAAGAAATTTAAATTCATTAGATTCAAAATATGAATTAGTAACAAATTCATATTTTAATTATTATGATCAAATTATTTTTAAATGGGATCAATATAGATTACAAAATCCTGAATTTGCAAAATATAAAATCAATTCATCAGTAGAGATAAGTTTAAGACCAACATATTTAAGTCTCATAAATAACGGAATTCAAGGCGATCCATCTGAACAAATTTTATATCCACCATTAGTTGAAGATTATATTAATTTTGATTTTATTTATGATCAATATTTAATCTTTAAAACTTTAAATCAATTAGCCTTCTTTAAAGATGAACTTAATAAAGAATTAGGCTACAAACGAGATAAATTATTACATCCTTATCAATTGAATGATAAAACAAATGATGCATTTGTTCAATACATTAATTCCTATCAAAATTTAAAAACCTTTTTAGATAAATTAATTGGTTTTTTAATACTCCATAATTTAATTTCTAAAAAAATATCAAAATTAGTTCATCAAAAGACAAATGATTTTTGGGAATCATTAATTAGTAAGATTTATCCATTTATAAAATCTAAAATTGAATCGATTAAATCATTGGAAGAAATTATTGAGTTAAACAATTTATTTGGTAAATATTATTTAATTTTAGAAAATTTTCAATTAAATTATGATTTAATCCATGATTTATTAAATAGATCATTTCAAATCTTTATTCAGTTATCAGTTAAAAGATTTAAAATTGAATTTGATAAACTTTGTACAGAAGATGATTTTATGCCAATGGTTATTAATGATTTAAAATTATATAAAAAGATTATTAATATTACTTATTATGAAGAAGATAAAGATGAAAATAATTCTAATGTTTCATTTCCAAAATTATTACCTTTTAGTCAAATTTATCCAATGACTTGTGCACAATTAAAAGCTTTTATTATTCAACAAAATGATTTTACAAAAGATTATTATAAATTAAATATTAATGATTTAAATAAATCAATTATTAATAATATTGATTCTATATTTTCACAAGTTATTAACAAACATTATATAAAATCACTTAAATTAGTATCTACAAGAGAAGAATTAACACAAAATTTAATCAATTTAGAATATTTTTTAATTTTATCAAGAGAAGTTGCTAAAGATTTAAGTAAAACTTTAGATACAACAGTTGTTTTAAAATCTACTGATTTATTCAAATCAACAATCAATTCATCTGAAACTAAACTATTTAATATGGTTCATTCATATGTTGAAGATTTATTAAGTATGGTTGAATATGATTGGGAAACAACAGTTGAATATAATGAACCAAATTATTCAATTAAAGATTTAGGTGATTTCTTAACCAATATGTTTAATTCAACTTTTTCAAATTTAAGTTATTCAATTAAATCATTATTAATTTATAGAGTTTTTGATTTATTAAGTTTACAATTCTTACAAAGTTTATCAGAAGCTTCAATTTTAACAAAGGCTTCTGTTATCAATTTTGATGTTGATATTTGTTATGTTGAACAAGTTCTTAAAGATTTATCACCAGATGATAATCAATCAAGTTTAAATAATGATAAACCTAGAAATTCAGTTAATTCAAATAAAGGTGTTGATTCAACATTACAATCAACTTTCAGACAATTAAGACAAACTATTAATTTATTAAAGAGTGGTTCATTTGATGAATATCAAGCTATGAAAATGAAGAAGTATGATTTAGTTAAATCTGAAGATGCAAATACTTTATTATCGAAATTAAAAGAAAATATTGATGCTCAAGCCCAAGTTGAAACACCAACTCAATCCAAAATGTCTAAATTCTACAATTTTAGATCTAATAATAATAATTAGATTAATAGATTGAATGACTTTCTTTAAAGTATAAATTATGATTAATGAACATTTTAAAATAAATATAATAATAAAGTATTATGATTTCAATTTTATTCAGACGTAACTACGAGAACTCTTGTTTTTGAAGTTTACTTATTGAACTTATAATAGTGGAAGAAAAACTATAAAATATTTAAATTTTAGATTATCAGTTTTTTTGATCTTGTAAATTTAGACATTTCGTTAATAAGATGTTCTGTATCATTAATAAGACTTTCAAAAGCAGCTTGATCTTTCTCTGAAATAGCAGAACCAGTATCTGATGTCAGTTTATCATCTGATAAGGTTATAGATTTCAAAGATAAACTAGATACTTCTAACATTGATTTAGATCTCAGTAATGTACTTGAAAGTGTTTCAATCATAGCATCTAAATCAGATTTTACCTTAATATTTGAACTCTTGGGAATTTCATCTATATCTTCCTTAGTATCATCAACTTCTGAACCGTTATTGTTGAGTTTAACATCTGAACTTGAAGTTTCATTATAAGTTAAATTCTTCCCATCATTTTCTTCAAACAATTTATTGAGATTAAAGAAAGGTTCAATAGAACTATCACTGTTATATACATCATAATTATAAACATCATCAACCAATTTATTTGGAGAAGTTATAAACTTATTGTCATTTTCATGAATTAATTTATTCTTATATTTATAAGGAGGTTTAGCTAAAGTTGAATAAGAACGTAGACTAACAGCTGGACTTATCTTATTATAAGAAGTTAAAAACAGATTTGAAGCTTTTAATAAATCATACTTCAGTTGTGTTATTGATCTATCTTTATTTTTTGATGAAGAAATTGGAATAAAATCTGGTAACTCATTAATTTTTTTAATTTCAACTTTTGTATTGTGATTTAAATCAAATATTACTGAACCAGGACCAATTTTTGGATTAAAACCTAAAATCTTACTAATTAATAATTCATTATCTTGATTAGCAGCAACAATGATTGTTGAACTATGTGAGGGAATGACATTATTAATGACCAATTTATAAGGATTTGATAATTGTTGCTTTTCAAGAAAACTTTCTTTTGGGTTTTGATGATCAGGTACAGTTGAAATGAGGAAATTTAATTCATAAAGTGAAATCAAAGGTGTTCTAGTAATATGACAACATCTTTGGCCATTATTTGAAGCTAAACATTGATGACAAGAAAAAAGTTTGTGGTTTAAGATAATCATATTTTATAGTTATTTTGACTGATTGTAAGCTGTTAAACTAAATTTAATTCAAAAAGAAAAAAAAAAAAAGAAAAATGGGAAAACAAAAATTGTATGAATCTATAGTAATTGTAGTTAGATAAAATGTTATAATCAGAGTGATTGAATTTTTTTTTTTTTTTTAGAAGAAAATATTTTATAAAGCAAATTTAATTTTAAAGTGAAAGAATAAGCTTGATAATTAAAGACCTGAAGAATTTTAAACTTAGAATAGTATGTTACTTAATCTATGAATCTATAATTACATTTTTTTGATTTTTAAGAGAGACTTAAAGTCAAAAAAAAAAAGAGTGTTACACAAAGATAAATAATATTGATTTTGTGCACACTTAGTGGATTTCGAGCCGTTTCAAACTCCTACAAGCATAGTAATCATAGATATACAAAGTAAAACACTAAATACGAGCAACACAGCACCTGTAGACCACTCTAAGCACCTAACGCTCCTCCCTTAAAGTCAAAAAAGTATCAACAACCGCCAGCCTCAAGTTTTTATGATAGTTTCCTAAAAAAAAATTACTGAAATCGTTCCACCAAAAAAAAAAAAAAAAAAAAATTCCCTTTTTTCCTTCAAAAAAAAAAAAAAATAAAAAAAAAATAAACTGAATCCAAACTAAAAATCAATATAAAGACCATCAGAAGTAATCTTCTTCAATCAGATCAGTGATATCAGTGCTTGTTGCCTACATCCACATCAAGACAAGTGCTCATTCTCTTTTAGACCGTCTCCCAAGAAAGAAACTGGTGTGCTTTTGGTAATCCTTAAAAATTTAGAGAAAATAGACTTCCAGAGTCAAAAGATTATAACAAGGGTGAACCAAATATAACCAGTTTAAATAACAACAACTACTGTGGATACTCCCTGTTTACATCATTTATATACGGTTTGTACTAAAAGATTAAAGTGTTTATATTCATATTTTCATTCACAAAAAAAAAAAAAGAAACCTATAAATTTTGAACAAAAAAGTGTGTCATCATCATGTCTTGTGATATAAATTGGGATTCCTTTGAAGAAGGATCATTTCAAACATGGACAAAAGAACTATTATCAGATGCTTTAAACTCAGGTAAAAGACCTCAAATATTATCTTCAGAAATCAAAATTAAAGATTTTTCATTTGGTCATTCTTCTCCAGAATTTGAAATTTTAGAAATTGGTGATCTTGCTAATGATAGATTTAGAGGTATATTTAAATTAAAATATCAAGGTGATGCTAAAATCACTTTAACTACTAGTATTCAAGCTAATTTATTAAATATTTATGAAACAAATTCTCAAGAATTAGGTGGTGATTTTGCTTTACCGAAATTTAAATTAAGTTCTCAACCTTTTAGTTTACCTTTAAATGTTACATTAAGTGATATTAAATTAAGTGGTATTATAATTGTTGTCTTTAGTAAAACAAAAGGTTTAACTTTAGTCTTTAAAAATGATCCTTTAGAAAATATAAAAGTTAGTTCAACTTTTAATAAAGTTGCAGTTATTGAAAATTTCTTACAAAAAAAGATTGAACATCAAATTAGAGATTTATTTAGAGATGTTTTACCAAGTGTTTTACATAAATTATCACAAAAATGGACAACAAATAATAATACTGAACAATTACATTCAAAATTACATTCCAAAATTAATGGTGGTAATAATAGAATTTCAATTTTTGAAGTTAATCCATCAGAACCTGATCTTTCACCTGCTAATATGGTTAAATTATCAACTTTAAATAGAGAAAGACAATCTTTTAAAATTAATATTACTGATTTTAAAGATGTTTTAGAAAGACATTGTTTATTTAAATATTTAAATAATGAAAATGCTCATTTGATTGAATTAAATAAAGTTTCTGCAACTTTAGTTGAAAATAATCTGTCAGGTATTACATTAAATCAAATTTCAAAAATTCAATCCAAAAATTATTATTCAAATGAAAAAACTCCTTTAAAGAGAAGAACAATTAAATTATCATTAAATAAAAAACCAAAGAAACAAGTACCTACTACCTTATCAAATACTACAATAGATGTTCCTTCATCATCAAGTTCTGATTTATTAATTAAAGGTCAAAATGGGTTGAAATTATCTACAAGATCTGTTTCATTAAGTAGTAATGATTCAACATTAGTTGATGAAGAAGATAGTTATCAACAACATGAAGATCATGAACCAACTAAAGAAGTTCAACATCAACGTTCACAAAAACTTCATTTACACAAATTATCACATTCTAATAGATATCATCAACATAGAAACATGGATTCAGTATCACCAAAAATGTTATCTCCAATATTAGAACCATTACCAATAAAATTAACAGATCATAATATTAATTCACCAATCAAAGAACAAATTAGACTAATTAGATCAAAATCACCAAGAAAATCACAAAGTCAACTATTTAGTAATGTTGGTTTAGGATTAAACCATAATCTTTGGTCAGATTCTCCTCCTCCTTATATTAGTTGAATTTCTTTAAGATATTGTTATGATTTATGACTTCTTTTTTTCTTTCTTTTTCTTTTCTTTTTAAATATTAATAAACTATTGGGTTTGGGATACAGGTGTTTTATGTTTACAATCTTTTTTTTTTTTTTTGCTTTCATTTTTATGACGATATTCTATTTTATGTGTGTTTTTTTATTTTTATTTTCTTCTTATCTTGCTAATTTTATGGGAAGGCATTAATTATTATGGCTATTATGCAAATAAACTTTTATTTTATTTTTTTTTTATTTTATTTTTATGTGTGATTTAATTTTATAGCACTAAGCCAAATGCTAATACTTATTTATGAACATGAAATCATATTAATATGATTGAGATACATTTAATGCATTGTAATATTTTATTTATGACAAAAAAAAAAAGTAATGTAGCTATGGAAAATAAAAGTAAAAGAAGTACTGGTTACAAATATTATATTAAAGAATATTAACGAATTGATATTTGTATATTGATTAAACTGATGAATCAAATCATTATAACATAATTAATAATCCACTAACATTGTTAAATCGGATAAACCCTGATAGTTATTGTACTTCACTTGTTAATATACTCAAATTATAAATACAATTAGTTGAACATAAAAAAAAAAAAAAAATTAAATACATATTAGCTAGTTTGACCTATCAATTACTGGACTATTCTCTATGATAGATAAACTAAATTATACCCTTCCTTAGCTTCTGTAAATACGTATCTATATATGATGTTTTTAAAAAAGTGAATGAATGAATGAATGAATATTTTTTTTTTCTTTACTTTAATAATTTTGGGTTTAAGTATCTTTAAACATTATAATTTTCTCTTTGAGTTATCCATTCTTCAGGTGTGAATGTCTTTTGTTGGAAAGCATGTATAGATGCTATTTCATCTTTTAATATACTATTTATCATTCTTGATCTAACTAATTTATTCTTTTTTTCAAATTCACTTGATACAATTATTACAGCAAAAGCAGAGCCACAACCACCAGACATATCTTGAACATAACATTCTTGAACATTAGGTAGTCTCATTAAGATAATTTCTCTTAAGGAATCAGCGGTTAAAGGAGCACTCATATCTATTATAACTCAATTCTGTATATCAATTTGTTTTAGTTATATATAAAAGAATTTGGTTGTATTTTCAAGATTGAATCGATAAATTTTACACACCGAAAAAAAAAACGCAAAAATTCTGTCATTTAATTTTTCCTCGTTTTTTTCTTTAAAATTTAAAATTTAAAATTAAAATTAGTTTTATTTAAATTGAGATATTAATAAACAATGTCAAGTCCATTGAAGAGAGCTATTAGTGCTATTCAAAAACACTATCCTATTAAATATGCTGAAAATTCCTGGGATAATACCGGTCTTTTAGTCGATGCTTTATCAAATTATTCATCAAACTCAAATTTCAAAATTTTATTAACAATTGATTTAACAAAGGCAGTTACAGAAGAAGCTATTCAAAAGAAAATTAATCTTGTTATTGCTTATCATCCATTTATTTTTAAAGGTATTAAGAAAATTGATTTATCAAATCCTCAAAATCAAAGTTTAGTAAAATTAATAAAAAATGATGTTAATGTATATTGTCCTCATACAGCAGTTGATGCTGCTAAAGGTGGTGTTAATGATTGGTTAGTCAATGCCATTACAAGTGATGATAACATAGCTTCCAAAACCATTGTTTCTCAAAATAAAGATGATCCAGAAGTTGGTGTTGGTAGAGTTGTTGAATTAAAGAAAGAAATCAAATTAAATATTGAAGAATTAAAAAAATATTTAAACATTAATAACTTATTAATAAGTGGTGATATTAATAAACCGATTAAGAAATTCACAGTTTGTGCAGGTTCAGGTGGTTCAGTGTTTAATCAAGTTAAAGACAAAGATGTTGATTTATACTTTACTGGTGAATTAAGTCATCATGAAGCTTTATTTTTAAAAGAACAAGATAAATTAATTGTTAGTACTTTCCATTCAAATACTGAAAGAGGTTATTTACCAGTTATGAAGGAAATTTTACAAAAAGATTTAGAAGATGTTGATATTTCAATTAGTGAAGTTGATGCTGATCCTTATACTGTCTATTAGTGTAATTAATGTTTAATATATAAATTTCATTTTATATTGAAAAATTTTTTTTAAAAACAACTCTGATTTTCAAAATAGTTTCTTAAAAGTTAAAAACTTTGAATTTTGGAAACAGGTATAATTGACAAAGGTATAAAACTATAAACAGAACTAACAGATCAGATCTCCTACAAATGAAAACAAAGCAAAAATATTTTTAAAATTTAGATATTCTTTCTTTGTGTAATTCTCATTTTTGGCAGAAAATTTTCTTTAAAGAAAAAAAAAAAAAAAAAAAAAATTTGAGCTCATCTTTCAATTTTTCAACTAAAATATAAACCAACATTAATACTTTGCTATAAAATAGTTTTTTTTTATTTTTTTTTGAAGCTAACTTTGCTAGATTAACTTTTTAAGCTTTATTTTACATTATAAATTATGAGTCAAAAGAGAAAGAATAATGAAAATCGTAATGGTGGTGGTGGTAAAAAGAAGTATAAATTTGTTACATCAGGTCTTTTAGATCCATCAACTACAGGTATATATGCAACATGTGCAAGACGTAAAGAAAGATCTAGTACTGAAGAGTTCATGTCATTATTAGAAGAAAAGTGTGAAGAATTATATGGTCATGATGTAGTGAATGGTATTATAAGTATTGATGATTCTGATGATGAAGAAAATTCAAAACCAAAGAAAGAATTATCAATTGAAGATTCAATTCAAAAAGAATTACAAGAATTAAAGAATCCAACAAATGATAAAGAGAGTAAAAAGAATAAGATTTTAAAACCAATTGAACTTAATACTGAATGTGTTATATTTATTAAAACAAGAAAACCTGTTATACCAACAGATTTAGTTAATGCAGTTTGTAAAGATTTAAAAGAATCAAAACAAAAGAGAACAAGATATACACAAAAATTAACACCAATAACGAATTCATGTTCAGCAACATTAGAGGAATTAAGTAGATTAGCTACAGAGGTTTTAAAACCACATTTTCATAAAGAAGAAGGTCAAGAACCTATTAAATTTGCAATTAAGAGTAATGGTAGATCATTTAATTCAATTGAGAGAATGGATATAATTACAACAATTGCTAAAACTGTCGGTAATGAACATGGCCATAAAGTTGATTTAAAGAACTATGATAAATTGATTCTTGTTGAATGTTTTAAGACAAATATTGGTATAAGTGTTGTTGAAGGTAAAGATTATGATGATTATGAAAGATATAACATTGAACAAATCTTTGAAAAGACCTTTAAAGACGAAAAATCAAAGGAAGAAAAGTCTAAAGAATCTACACCATTAACTACAGCCACAGAAGAAGAAGAAGAAGAAATTCCAAAGTCAGTTGTTGACACTGAATAAGTAATTAATGCTTAAAATATAAACGTTATATTTAAATAAAAACCGAGGGTACACAAAAAAAATTTTTTTTTTAATTTTAAATTCCGACTTTTTTCGCGTTTTTTTTTTTTTTATTTTTTTTAATTTTATTTTTTTTAAAAGGGACGATTTTTCGATTTAAAAAAACACTGCTAATTTTATTCTCTATAACTGATAAGATATCGATAAATTTCAATCATTTACTTATTCTCATTCCTTACTGGTTCAGTGCTCTGTCAACAATTATTTTATTCTACAGACCCAGCACTTTCTACATTCTTTTTTTCCTAGTTGTTTTGACAATAAGATCTAAGATTTTGCCTTGTGTGATAATTTTTTTTTTTTTCTAAAAAAAGTTTAAAATAGAAATCAAGAAAGAACATTTTACAACATTCATTTATTCTTGTGTCAAGATAAAATCCATTTATAAATAGTGATAAAGCTGTATCTCTAATATCTCATTTAAGTGATACCACACATATATATATTCAAAGCAAATAGTTTACATTCAATTTTTTTGTTGTTGTTTGTTGCTAAAAGTTTGTTTCTGATTTTTTTAAAATTTATTTTCATTTTTGATGTAATTTATTGGTTTTTTTAAATATAAATTAAAGATAGATTATATTACATCAGACATCCAAAAATTAAAACATTGATTTCAATCATTGATAACTATACTATTTACTGTTTTGTTTTTTGTTTTGTTTTTTTTTTTTGTTAAACAAGTATTATTATTATTATTTAACCCTTTCAGAAAAAATCTCAATAATCACTCTTATACTTTAAAAGATGAACTTTAAAATTAATACTCAATATACTTATAATAATAATAATAACAATAAACTACTGATAATAGTGATACAATTATTATCTTTTATAATACCACAAGTTCAAGCAGTTGAATATTCCAAAATTGGATGTTATTCATCAATACCTTCATCATATGAAAGTGAAGGAACATATGCTTATCAATCATCAGGATATTGTTCTGAAGAATGTGCAGATTATTCATTCTTTGCTCTTTTTAATGGTAATACTTGTTATTGTGGTGATTCTGCTCCAACAAGTGATACATCCTCAGATTGTGATACAACTTGTTATGGTTATGGTGAAGAAACTTGTGGAGGTAGTGATGCTTATGATGTTTATGGTATTGGTGATTATTCAAGTCTTTTAGATAGTGCATCTACTTCTAGTACCGATGATACAGTTACAAGTTCAAGTTCAAGTTCAAGTTCAAGTTCAAGTTCAAGTAAACAATCTTCAAAAACAAGTACAACAAGTTCAATTTCATCAAGTGCAACTTCAACAAATGCTGTATCATCTACAACAACAGCAGTTTCAACACAAAGTGTAAGTGGGACAACTATTGTTGTTGTATCCACTGTTGCAGTAAGTGCATCATCTACAAAGACAGCTACCTTAACCACATCAATAACAACATCAAATACATCAAGTACATCATCAAGCACATCAACAAGTACATCATCATCATCATCCACATCTAAGAAGAGTAGTATAACGGGACCAGTAGTTGGTGCTGTTGTTGGAGGTATCGTTGGTTTAGCATTAATAGTTGTTATTGTTATATTTATTAGAAGAAAATATATGAATCAAGAAGATGTTACAGATGAAGATTATTTCAATGCTATTAAGAGAGGTGATTCTACAGCTTCAAGACCTTTATCTAACCCATTTTTATCTAAAGATGAGTATGATGAAAGATTGAATCCAATAATGTTGAGCAGAAGAAGACTTAGTGAAGGGTCACTTGCAGATGATGAAGATTATAGTAGGAAGATATTGAGAGTTGCCAATCCTGATGATGAAGATTGATTTTTTTTAAGAAATTTTTTAAAACTACAATTACAGCATTACAACTATGAAATATCTATCACACAACAACAGATCAACGACAGCAACCATGAACCCTAATGAACACTCTTATACTACATACTACATACTACATACTAAATACTAAATACTACATACTAAATACTAAATACTAAATATATAATGAATATAAGTAACATCAACTCGATTAAACAACATACAACGAATTTTTGTGTCCCGAACCAAAAAAATGAGCTGAGAAAAAAAAAAAAAAAAAAAAAAAGGGATAAAAAATAAAAAAAATAATGGTTCAAATTTCTTTTAATTAAAAACAAACTTTTTTAAACTCTTTTTTTAAATTCAAAATTCTAGAAAACAAGTGTTTATATATTTTAAATTCTAATTGTTGTATATATATATACCTTCTCTATTCTAATATTCTGACACACACAACTCCATCGTCGATCCATTACCCCTCACAATGCCCCATTCAAATATCGTGCCTCCAACTGAAGAGTCCTATTTCAACCAATTGACAGATATAAGAAAAGAATTAACTTCTTTAAAGAAAGATCGTACTCAATACCTGAATTCAAAGGACGTTCTAGGTCACTACAACAAGGTCTTAACCATTGTCAAAGAATTAAACAAGACAAGAGCTGCATCCACCACTACTAGTTCAACTGAATCACCACATCAACCAAATAGAGTTGATCAAGTTATAGATGATATCTTTCAACTTTTATCCCTTTTCTTCATCACTGTTGGTTTAACCAAGAGTGCTCCAGCTACTTATGCCTCTTTATCAACTGTTCAAAGATTATTAGAACATTTAAATGAATCTAAAGTCTTTACTCATCATGATTTAAAACCAATAAATGAAAGATTAAATGAAATAAAAGATATTATTAATAACTCTCAAATGGATAAAGAAGAAGAAATTCTTTTAAAGAAAAAATTAATTGAATGTGAAGAAGAATATAATGAAGTTGAAAATAAAGTAGAAGATGTTGATTCAACTTTACAAAGTCTTTTAGAAGAATTAGTAGCTATAAGAAGAAAATTATTAAGTTTAGCAACAAGACCAGATTTTAAAAATGATGAATTAAATAATATAAAGACAGATTTAGATCTTTTAGCTTCTCATAGAAATTCAAATGGTAAATTTAAATCTTTAGAAACTGATAAAATTGAAGAAAATGGTCAAAATGTTTTAAATGGTTTATTAGATGATTGTCATATCTTAATTAAAGAGTTAGAAGCTCATAATTATAAATTAGATGAATCTTTAAATCCAATTTATAATGAATTAATTACTCTTAAATCAACTTTAGAAGATTTATTAGTAACAAGAAGATGGACTTTAAGAGAAACTGATTTATATACTTATCAAAAAAAATTACAAGAAATTGATGATTTAAGAGTTAATGGTCAATTCCCAACAAAACAAGAAGATTCAAGAGGTCAATCTATTTTATTACATCTTTTAAGAAGATGTTATGCAATTATTTATAAATTATTAGAATCTTCAGAACCTGTTAGTGAAGCTTTACAACCATTACATAATCAATTATCAACTGTTAGAAGATGTTTATTAGAAGTTAAGAGAATGGGTGGTATTAATTCTGCTAGAGAATTATATCCTTATCAAATGAAATTAGCTTCTTTAGATAATATGAGAGTTGATGGTAAATTTATAGTTAATGGTGAAGTTCCAGAAGGTCAAGGTACTTTAACTACTCTATTAGCTGAATGTTATGATATTTGTGAAGAAATGAAAATTGAATCTGAAGAAAAGGAAGAAGAAAATGAAGAAGAAGGTATTAAATCAGATGATGATAAAGAAATTGAACCTTTATATGATAATGAATTAGATGTAGAAGAAGGTGGTGATGATGATGAGGATGCTAATGTTGACAACTTTGATGATTTAAATGATGCTGAAGATGATGATGAATATCAAAGTTATGCTCCAAGTGTGGCAGATTCTGAACTCATTTAAGATAATGAAAAGAAATACATATAATTAACATTCTTTAAACAAAAATAATACTAATATAAAACTATTTCTTTTCTACAATTAGATGCACCACATTCACTGTTATTATTCAGACTATACATACATACATCCATACATTTAAAACATTTCTCAAAGTTGACTTGCTTCTTTTAGTTTCCTATAATTATACTATAATGTTGTTCCTATCTATAAATGAATGACTAACGATTTTAAGTTTTTTTTTTTTCCTCTTTTTTTTTCTCTGTCTTTTCTTTCTTTATTGATTACTTGATTACTTGATTGATATTGTTTTCAATTTGTTTTTCGTTACTATTATGTTATATATCATTATTTACTCCTCCTTTATTATTACTTATTTACAGATATATGTATACTTATTATTATTATTATTATTATTATTTATGCCCCTAAATTATCAACACACACATTACTATCATTCAATTTATTATGTATTGTAGTCATTATATCATTGTTTCATTATATTGATTTGTTATATAACATGTCTTACTCTCATTCTCAATTAACTTTTTAAAAGATTCATGTAATGATTTTATTTTAATTTCATTGAATTTGTTTAAATAAACATGAGAAAATGGTGGAACATTAAAATAATCAGGTACTGATATATCTTTATCAATAATACAACAATCCATTATTGTAACGTTATTTCCAATTGAAACATTTGATCCAATTATACATTTACTTCCAATATTAACATTAAATTTAGATTCTATTTTAACATTTTTATTAAGAATTGTATAAGATCCAATCTTTATTATAATTCCACTTTTCTGTTTCTCAAGATCAGGCAAGATTATACAATCTTCACTGATATAACTGTACTTTCCTACCTGTATTAGTATTTCATTAGTTGTTGCTGTTGCTGTTGTTGTTGTTGATGAAGATGCATTTATTACTACATTTGGATTTATTGTTGAAAAACCTTGTATAATAATATGATTTGAACCAGTAATTTTTGATTTTTTAGAAATTCTATTACCTGTACTAGTCTCTATCCAATCCATCTTTTATTCTGTTTAGTTTTATTTGTTTTGCTTATTAAAAGGTTTGTTTATATTTCGATGGCGTCTTTATAAAATAATTTTGATAATGGGAAACGACATCCCATCACCATTTTTTTACACACTTCGAGTTTTCGATACAATGACAGCAAACAATGGCTTTAGAAATTATTGTATGATATAATATATGATATATAATAGTATGATGAATCTTTAAAGATAAAACATTGCTTTCAGGCTCGTGTTACAACAAAAAAAAAGAAACTGATTTCACTTAACATAAATGTTGATGCGTCTTAAATTATGGGTGGATTAGTTTTAACTAGTTGATAAATATAAACTTTGTCAATAGAGTATAAAGGCAGCATAAAAGAGCAAATGATGCTATGAATATATGTAGCTTATTTACTATTCTTCTTTTCTTTGATTTAACAGTTGTTGTGACAGGTAAAGGTAATAAATAACTCTTATTGTTTGAACTTAACAAACCAGTCTTTTCATTGAAGTGTTTGGAATCAGAATCTGAGTAGTATTCATTTGATGAGTTTGTTCCTTTTGCTATCTTTTCATTAATATATGTTGGTATATAATTATTTGTTACACTTAGTTTTGTGTTCTTGACACTGTCATACTTCTTATAGTAATGAATTCTTTCTCTTACGACTTCTAACTCCTTAGGATCAAATTCTATTTGTTGGAAATGAGAGACTTTAGTAGTTAACATTGAAGTGGTAGTAAGTTGGTCTGGGATTATTTCGTTTTGTACCAGTATATGTTTTGGTTTTCCCATACACATGATAAATTAATGAATATGTATATGATTTTAAACTTAAAAAGAGTGAGGTTGTTTCTTTATTTTATGTTATTTGTTAAAGAAATGGGAAGAGAGAGATAAGGAAAACATAACCTTTCGGGTTTATTCCTTTTTTCTTGAAATTTTGAAGATTGACTTCTAAAATTTATAACTTCCTTAATGTTTGGAAGGATTAACGTGGTTAAATTCAAACTTAACTCATTATATCAATTTTAGAAACAATACAGCTATAAACAGAAGTAATTTATTTTGAAATACCTTTACTAGATCTTGAGAAAATTTCGATAATTATAAAATTTTTGAGTAAATCACATGATTTTCACGTGATTCACGTGATTCACGTGATTTACGCTAAAAAACGCCAAAATTTGAGGAAATTGTTTATTGATTATTTATTTACCAATAATACCTTTACTAAAAATTCATCACCATAATATCATTAAACATGTTACCTAGCAATGCTAAACAATTGATCAATGGTAAACATGCTATATTAGCTGTATTCTTAGTGACAGTGGGGTATCTATTGATGTACATTAGATCTATGGGTATCTTAAACAATAAATTAGAAGCACATAATCAAACCATCCAAAAGAACTATGATGCTATAAGTGAAAAATATTTAAAATCTGCTGAAGATATGGTAGCATATGAAGCTGAAATGAAAAAACTTAAGACTAAATTAGATGATTCTATTGGAAGGCAATCCAATCCAAATTATAGATTAGTTGAAACTCACTTTAAAAACCCTGAATATTTAAAAGCTGTTTATCAAAATGAAAATGTTAAGTTAGATCCTGATGGAAGTGTTTTATTCATGTCAATTATTGCTGATAGTACATCATTCGGGCCAGATAGGTCAATAAAAGATTTATTAAGACAATTCAACATGTTTGATTATGAACAATCCAAAATGTCCATTGCTCTTGTAATAGGTTCTCAAGAACAGTATGATGAAATTAAAAAATTCATTGATACTGTACAATTGATTTATTATAGAATAACACTTGTTATGCCGATTTTCCTTGAAGAAAAATTTGAAAACCCTACTGATAGAGATGCTAGACATACGCCGTCATTCCAAAAGAAGAGAAGAGCTCATATTGCAAAATTGAGAAATTTTTTAATTACTACTGCTTTAGATAATGAAAAATATACCTTTTCAGTTGATAGTGATATGGTAAATATTCCAAAAAACTTGTTAACAACTTTCATTAATTCAGGTAAAGATATTTTGGTTCCAAGAGTATCTAAAGGTGATGGTATTGAAAATTATGATTTTAATTCATGGGTTGGTCCAAGAGTTTCACCAGATGCTGATGATATTCAAAAATTAGATGATCAAGATCCAGATTTTTACTTTGTTCCAAAACCTGTCGATGGTGAAACATTACATATGCATGATCTATGGAAGAAATACCAAGATGAACCATTAGATTTTGCTGTTGAATTAGACAGTGTTGGTGGTGCAATTTTATTCGTTAAAGCAGAAATTTATAGACAAGGTGCCATGTTCCCAACATATTATCCAATTGGTACCACATGGGATAGAGATGGTTATGATGGTATTGAAACTGAAGGTTTATGTTATGAAGCTAAAAGTTTAGGATACCAATGTTGGGGTATGCCAAACTTTGTAGCTGATCATTTGAATGAAGTCTTGAATGATGATTAAGCCACCTCTAAAACGAATTAATTTAATATTCAACTCATAATTTCTCCTTCATTTCTTTGTTTTATCCTTGTTTTTTACTGACTTTCATTTTTAGATTAATAAATATATTCAAAATTAATTTGTTATGTTATAACAGATCCTAATATATTTATATGATCTCATTCTTCATAGCATTTTTAATAAATAAGACATTAATCAATACTTATCTCTCTACTTGAAGTATCAATCGACTATTTTACTCATAAAACTATTGAAGAGAAATATTTGTGATCTAGTTGTGGTATATTATTAACGTTTTTATCATATGTTTCTCATATTGTAGTAAATATAACTTTATTATTAAATATTAGAATTGATAATTAATTCTTAAACTTTTATTATTTCTGAATACATCTTTATAAGCATAATAGTCTACCAATTCAACTTCACCAAACAGAAAGAATTAGTTTGAAAACACAAGTTAAGCATAATATAATTATATTTCCCCTTATTATTAATAAAAAAATGAGTAAATTACTCCTTCCCTTATTGTTTCACTTGTTTCACTTTTTGCTCTACCAGAGAGGTTAATCCTTTGAAGATTTAGATGATGTACTTCTACTTCCATCTTGCTTCTTATATAAACTATCGTCATGTGTCATTTTTAAAAATTCTTCCATATCTTGATTAGAATGTTGAATAGATTGGAAGAAATTTCTGAAGTCAAATTTTGACGATCTAGTATTAATTGATGTATCAAAAAGTTCACCAAAATTGAATTGTGAAACATCACCAGTTTCTGGAATACTACCATAAACCATTGAAAAATCTGCTCTTGTTCCAACTGGTGGTATAGCATTCAAATCTGATGAAAGTTGAGTATTATCACCAAAATTAGAAGTTTCTGGATCAAAATTAACAGTATAATAATTAAAAGCTTCAAATGGAACAGTCAAGTTTTGAGATGTTCTATCTGATTGATTTGTTGGTGATGAAATAGGCAGATAGGTTGGCATTGAGAAATGAGGACCTGGTGTAGGATACGATTGATATTGATATTGGTATTGATCACCTATTGGAGCAGAACTTGATCTTGAAAAATCTTGGACTTGAACTTGTTCTTGAGGATGAGAAGAACCTGTATTGAATGGACCTAAAATATTAGATGTAGCACCTGGTATTTGTTTAATTTGTTGTTGATATAACGAAGTTTGAGGTTGCATTTGTGCTTGTGGTTGATAAATCATTGGTTGTTGTTGTTGTTGCTGTTGTTGAGGTAGCTGTTGTGGGTGGGGTTGTTGAATAGGCATTTGTTGTTGTGAATGTAGATGAGAAGCATTCTTCATATGTTGTTGGTTCATCATTTGCTGTTGTTGTATGTGAGGTTGCATCATATGTTGTTGATATTGTGGATTAGCGGCGTATGGAGGTGCTCTAGAATGGAATTGATTAGGACCACTTGGAATTTGAGAACCTAAAGCTTGCATCATTGATGATGGTGGATTCATTTGATGAGATTGTGCTTGTAAACCTCTTGGTAATGGAACATTAGCTGAAGTAAAATTTACATATGAAGTTGGAATTGGTTGAATGATGTAATTATCAGGAATTGGATTAATAATATTACCAAGATTCTTTGGGATTGAAACAACTCTTTTTCTACTTTCATGATCTTTTGGTAATTCTTCAAAAGGTGAAAGATTCAAAGATTTTTTATAAATCAAATTTAAATTAAATGTACTCATCTTAAAAATTAAAACCATTGCACTATTTAATCTAATAAAATTTAAATTATAAGTTTTAATCAATAAACAACTAATAACTTTTGATAATTGTTTTGCAAATGCAACAATAAGAAAATTTGGATCATAACATCTTTCAAAATGTTTTCTTAATTCATCACCTTGATCATAATCAAAATTAGCTAATTCTTCTAATTCAAAATATTTAAAATTTGGGTTTAATTTTTCAAAATGTTCAATAATTTCATCTTCTGTCGTTGGATAAATTTCATATAATAATGGAATAACTCGATCAACATCAGGATATTCATTTTCAATAACTGATGAAGCTATATAAAGACCTGCACGTTTCCAAAGCATTTTTAAATGTGGAAAAATTGAAACTAATGTTTGAATATAACCAAATTTTAAAGAATTTTTATGATTAGCTAAAACCATATATGATGAAAATAAATGTTCAATAAATATAATTGAGAACCATGAATATTTTAAGCTTAATAATCTATATTTTTCACCTTTAGTCATATTAAATTCATCAACTTCTTTTGATTTAGCATAATATCTTTGTAATACTAAAATAGCTGAAAGAAAAACACATATAATATGAGAGAATACACTAAACCATTGAGTTTTATAAACGAATAAAGGAACATTTTTCAAATTTGAATAATCTAAATTTTTAATAAAAGTTAATTCAGAACAAATATCTTTACCTTCATTTTTTAATTCAATTAATTTTTTTTTAATAGTAGGTAAAAAATTATTTTCAAGATAATCAAATATTTGAGTACCTTTACAAGTTTCTAAAGCATCATGATATTCTTGAACAATTTGATTTGTGAAAATGATTAATTCAGTTATATCATTATGAAAATCTGAATAACGAATTATTTTTTTACCACATGAAGGTCTTAATCCAACATCTGAAGATTCACCTAAATCAATAAATAATAAATAATACCAAGCAGATTTTAATGAAATTCTATAATCAATACTATAATTTGCATATTCAAAATCAATATCTTTATTTAATTTTAAAGTTTTAGCAATTCTTAATAACATTTTAATTTCAAGACAATTTGAATATTTTGGAGTTTGTAAATTATCATATAATTTACCATGAGGAGAATATCTTTCAAAAGCAGTAATATGACATAAAGTTTGTAAAACTTCAATATCATTTAAATGATAATTTGGATTAACAATTGAATTTAAAGTTAAGATATCATTAGATAATTTCATAAAAGCTAAATGTAAAGAAGAATTTATATGTTTTGCATCATTATAATGGAAAAGCATAAAACCTAACATTGATAATAATTTTGCAATAAAAGATATTTTACTATAATCCATTAAATTAATTTTAATTTTATAATTTTCATTTATAATCATTTTTCTAAAATTGACGTAAAAAGATTCTTTATCAATTTGAATAAATGAAGTACATCTTGATTTATTAACAATAAAATAAGTTTCTAATAAGTTTGAAACTAATTCAAAAGTTGGTAAAACTGATTCAATTTCTTTAATTTTACTTTCAACTAAGGAATTAGCTGGCATTACTAAAGAATCATAAATAACTGAATCATTAGGATTTAATTGTTTAATATCAATATCTAAAAAATTTGATGTTGAAGAACCATGAAAACCTTTTGCATCTAATATAATTTTTTGAATAATGATAATCATTTTAGCTAATTTTGGTTGTGTATTTAAAATGAACAAGAATGATAATAATGAATAGTTAAATTCATCAATAATGACACTAATTGGGAAGGGAAGTTCTGTTGATTCTTTATCTTTATTTGTTGAATATTCATTTGAGTCATTTGATATTGAAGTTTTTGCACTAGTTAAAGTAATTAATTCTTTTCGAAGTTGTAAATTCTTAGTTTTCAAATCTTTTAGAGTCTTTTTTGAATTCTTTGACTTCAATCCAGTCTTGTTGTTATAATATATACAAGATTCATTAGGTAAACCAAGTGCTTTACATGATGCACATATAGGGAGTTCCTTTGAGCATTTTCTTCTCCTTAGCCTACATGCAATACAGGCAAAGGAGTGGGACTCTGTACTATCCGCTCTCTGGATAACAGATCCAGGTTCAGTAGTAGGATTAGAGGCCAGACTCATAATTTGATAGGGTGAGAGAAGTTATCTATATCCCCTGAGCTAAGGTACTTAAGCGATGGAGTCAACAATAATGAATTGTTTTTCAATTCTTTGTTGATTTTTTATTTTTTTTTTTTTTTTTTTTAAGCGATCGTTTTTTTTTTTTTTTAATTTAATTTTAATTTTTTAGTAAGAGTTTCTCCTTAAAAAAATTGATGATTCTGGTGATTCTGGTGATTCTGGTGAAGCTGGTGATGTTGGTTAATCGAAATTATGTTACAAAATCTCTTGAAAAAAAACAGAAAACAGAAAACAGAAAACATCTATATAACTATCATAGAATTGAATTTATAAAAATCAGAAACAGGTATTTAAATAAGGGGTGTATATAAAGAATATTAGATTAGATTAGATTAGATTAAATTAGATTATGATTCATCATGGTAAGAGTTCAAATTGACAAAGGCAACACATGAATAACCAATAGTCTTAGCTAGATAACAAAGACCTTCAGTTTCTATACCATCCCAACCTTCTTCTCTTGTCCAATCTGTACCAATTGCATAATATGGTGGGAACATAATACCTTGTCTAAAGATTTCTGCCTTTACAAATAAAACTGCACCACCAACAGAATCAATAGGATATGTAGAATCTAAATCATTTGTTAATCCATATTTCTCTTTATTTGTGGTAATCTCAAGAAGATGAATTAATTTATCTGTTGAACCTGGTATAAATATATAATCTTCATCTAGATTATCCATTTTATCTAATTGTTCTTGAGTTGGTCTCTTTCTCATTCCTGCCCAAGAATTTAAATCATAATCTTCTCTAGTAATTGAACCTTTTGAATCCTTAATATCAATTTCAACAGTTGCAATATCTTTACCTGAATTAATAAATGTACTAATTAAAGTTGGTGGAATTTCAATAACATCACTATCAAAAGAAATAGTATATTTTTCATTTTTTAAAGAACTTGAAATCAAGAAATTTCTTAATCTTGCTAAATGTTTTCTTCTCTTAAATTGAACATTACTATCATGTCTATTATTTCTTGTAACAGCAAATTGATTTTCAATAAAATCAGCTTTAATTAAAACAACTCTTGAAAACATTTCTTTTGGTGTAAATTTATTTCTTGAACTTGGTTCATCATCTTCAAACATTTCAAGAATTTCTTTTTGACATTTTCTATAAAATGAATTATTTTTAATAAGAAGTGCTAATGTTGTCTTTGAAGTATCAAAATCTAATGAATCTATAAAAAATTGAACAAAATGTTTAAATGATGGTCTACCAATACCTAGTGAAGTTAATGTTATTGATGAAAAAATAATTAATTCATTATCATCACCATTAATAAATTTTGAATTATCTTGATAATTAAATTCAGTATATGAATAATCAGGATCTTTTAATATTAAATCAGTTATTTTCAACCCTTCAATATTGGAAATTAATTTTGAGTTTGGATTTTTATTTTTATTTATAGATTCCATTTCATCTTCTTCTGTTGTTTTTTCATCAGTTAAATTCATATCATCTTTAAATTTAGTATCAAAATTCTCTAATTGACCACGTAACAATTCTAATTCTTTCTTCAAATTGTTATTCTCAGCAATCAAGTTTTCATTGATGATGGCAGCAGCATCCGATTGAATAGGCTTTTCTGTAGTGTGTGTTGTTGTTGTTGTTGCTGTTGTTATTGTTGTTATTGTATTTGTATCTGTATCTTTTAGCTCAAGTTTTGAATTAGGTATTATTAGAGTGGCTGTAGTATTTGAGCTTTCTGAATAGTGAAAGAAGTATATCAAATTGGATATTATTAGAAACCCAATGACACAGCAAGCTATTAGAGTACGAGAAATTAGCTTAAACCTACTCATCACCTATCTCTATAACTTATATGTATATGTCAGATGAATAAAACTGTTGTGTTATTAAAAGAAGGGAAAAAAAACAATTGAAGGTGTAAATAAAAATTGATTAATACATTAATTTCTGATCACGTGCGAAAAAAGTGGTGTCCAGATGTGTCTCATCTCATTTTTTTTTTCTGATCAGCGCCGTTGTACCTGTCTCAAAATTGCATATTTAATTATTATCTCTACTTTTAATCTTTAGTTCTGTTAGATGAATATGGAATAAATATGGAATAAATGGGATATCATCGAATAAACAACATACTGTAACCGTAATTTGATTTCATGAAAGTTTAACTCAAATACAAATCTAAGCATCCAAAGGGTGAAAAGTCTAAGCTTTATCTCATTTTTAAATATCAATGATGTCAAAAAATATACCATAAATGAAAAGTTGAAATATCTTCATTATTTTCATTTCATTAGATTCAATATATAAATGTACTCATTAATTTAAATAGTAATTCAATAATATCAATATCAATATCAATATCAATATCAATATCAATTTATAAAGTATACATTTTTTTCAAGTTTTAAACTATTCGATATTAAAAAAAATTTCTTAATTTTGCTAAATGTGTTTTCTTTTTTAAAAGATTAAACATCATCGTCATTATTATGTGTTAATTTTCTTGAAATTTCAAATTGTTATTCAAAACATTCTTTACTTTCTTTATTTTAATCATTGGGTTCACTTTCTTTAAACATTTTTTTTATGCTGTTGTTGTATAAAATTCTAATTTAAAAATCCAATTATTGTCTTTTAAGTATTAAAAATTTAAAAATTTTTAATTAAGAATTGAACATAATCTTTTAATAAATTTCTTTACCTTGACCTAAAACATTTGTTCTCTATAATACTAATTATATAAATATGATTGATTGATGATATTTAAAAATTGGGTTTGCTTAGTAATGGATTATCAATCTACTTTTTTTTTTTTCTCTCTTTTCTTTTCTTTTCTTCCACACAAATTAAAACATCATCAATATAAAATCTTTATATCATTTGTTTAAGGAAATGTCAGGCATAAATTTAGGTTTATCAAGAATAAAGAATTTACTATCTCACATAGGTAATCCTCATTTGGATTCAAATTTCATTCATATAACTGGTACAAATGGTAAAGGTTCAATTGTTACTTATATTTCTTCAATTTTATCAAATTCAAATTTAAAAGTTGGAAAATTTATAAGTCCTTATTTAATTGATGAAAATGATTCAATTTTATTAAATGAAAAACCTTATTCAATTAAAAAATTTAAAGAATTAAAATTAAATATTCAAAATATAAATAAATTAAATAATATTAATGCAACAAATTTTGAAATTTTAACTTGTTTAGCATTTCAAATATTTAAATTAGAAAATTGTGATATAAATATAATTGAAGTTGGTCTTGGTGGTAAATTAGATTCAACAAATATAATTGAACCATCAATTATAAATTTAAAAGAAAATAAAATTATTAAACCTGGTGTTTTAATAACTGGTATTTCAAAAATTTCAAAAGATCATGAATCATTTTTAGGTAATACTTTAACAAAAATTGCTATTGAAAAATCTGGTATTATAAAATCAAATATTTTTAATGTTATTGATGGTTCAAATGATAAAGATGTTTTAAAAGTTGTAAATGATAAATCAATTTTAGAAAATACTAAAAATTTTGAAATTTTACAAAATTTAAATGAAATAAATACTAAAAATTTTGGTATTATAAATAGATTAGATTCAAAACTTTTAGGTGATTATCAATTACAAAATTTATCAATTTCTTTAAAAATATTAGATTTAATTCATCCAATTTTATTAAATTCATTTTCTTCTTCTAAATATAATTTAAATTCTTTAATAATTAAAAAATCTTTAAATTTAATAAATTATCCAGGTAGATTACAATTTATTAATTTAAAATTTTCAAAAAATTTAAAAAATAATACTTTAAAAAATGTATTAATTGATGGTGCTCATAATTTAAATGCTGCTATTGAATTAAAAAAATTCTTAATTCAAAAATTTGGTAAAGATAATTCAATAACTTTTATAATTGCAACAACTAATGGTAAAGATTTATCTTTATGGAATGAAATCATTGAAAAAAAGGATAAAGTTATAATAACTACTTATGGATTTTTAGAATCGATGCCTTGGATTAAACCTTATGATTGTAATGAATTAAAAACAAAAATTTTAACTTTAACAAATAATGTTTCAATTAATAAAGATTTAACAAATTTATTTACAAATCTATATAATGAATCAAATAATAATGAAAATATTGTTATTTGTGGAAGTCTTTATTTAGTTGGTGATGTTTTAAGATTACATCAAAAAAATAATGATATAGAGTAATCAGGAGTTCTACTATATTATAATAATTAATTCATTGATAAATAGATTTTTTTTTTTTTTGTTTTTGCATAAACACATTAAATAAAATAGTAGTAAGGTATATATAATTCATCATTCATTATTCATTAAGCACACATTTCTCATTCTCTTTTATAGCATACATTTTTTAAATTTTTGTGGAAGTCTTTACTTTCTTTATAGTTCCTTGGTATATAACATCGTCATAATCATCATCAAGTTCAATTTTCTTATGTTTATTTCTAGTAGCTAAAGGTTTGTCATGATTACTCTCTGTTCTATGTTTGACTCTAATAGCTAAAGGTTTATTATCATCATCATCTTGACTCGTATTTTTGATACCAGTATCAAAAGTTTCAGAATCATCATTACTATATTCATCTTCATCCTTAACCTCAATAACATCAATCTTACACTCATCTATTGATTTCTTAAAGAGATGGTTTTTAGGTTTAATTTCAAGCTTCTTTTGAACTTCAACTTTTTTAGTACTAGATGGTTCCTCTTTCTTGAAAAATGATATTATATCTTTTTTAGGACTCTTAATAATCTTAATATCAGAATGATTAGATTCACCATTCTCGTTTTTAACCAATGGTTTTATTAAATATTCACCATCATTCTTAACATTGCCAACATCTTTTGAAATCTCTACAAATTCTAATTCGTCATCATTCTCAATATTAACATCAATTTCATTAGTTTTAACTGTTTTAAACCAATTATTCCAATTTTCATCATATGGATTAATTCTTAATGGCATTCTTGAATGGATCTTTTGTAATTCTTTGGATGCTTCATATGTCACTATTGTAAAACTTGGTACAGTGTTAAATGATGGATGATAAAGTCCTAATAAAAACATAATTTTATTATCCTTTCTCTTTATTAAATATGGTTTTTTATATTTTTTACCATCAACCTCAATTGTCTTCCATTCATAATAACCAATTATTGGAACAATACAATGATGTTTTAAACATACTTTCCATAGTCTTGATGTATTTAAAGATTCTCTTCTTGCATTAAAAGTACTTAAATGATTACTTTTATTTGGATTATTATCAAAAGTAACACCCCATTTCATATATTCAAGATTCAAATGATCTTTAGAGTTTATAATAACTGGAACAATATTTGTAGGTGCAATATTAAATGAAATCTTATGATGATTAACGTTATTTGCACTATTATTACCATTATCTCCTACTGCATTGTTACCATTGCTAGTATCATTATTATCATTGGAGGTTTCATAATTAATAGTCACATTTAAGTTATAATTGTCATGAATCCTTTCCTGAAGTACAGGTGAATCTAATGGCATAGCATATCTTCCACACATCTTTCAATAACTTGAATGCTTAAGATATTTGAAAAGAAACATGAAGTTTATAATAATAAAGATGTTGGAGGGGGGTAAAAAAGAAGTAAAATAAACAGAATATTTAGTGACAGAATATTTCGTGGTTTTCTGGAATTCCAAAATTTCCATTTTTTCAACTACAAAGAAATTACAACTTATTAACAATTCTTTTGGTTTAAAGTTAGAACAACTTTTTAGCGTCTATAAGATATATTTATACAATGTTAAGGATCAATAGAACAGTTATACCCTTTGGTAGACTATTACAGTTATCCAAAATCATTCAAAGAGTTCTTTTTTCAAACTCAATTCCATCAAATATAATAAAGCATCATCAATCTAGTTATAATAATAATAATAACAACAACAAAATTATTTTAAGATCATACAGTACAAACTATTATGAACCAAAGAGAAGGTTATGGCCTAAAGTATTAGCATTAACATTAGGTGGTCTTTCCTTGATTGGTTTTGTCGGTTGGTGGTTTTTATGGCCTCATCATACATTCCCAAAATCTGTTGCAAAATTATTAAGAAAAGGTTTATGGGCAGAATCTGATAAAGGAAATAATAATTATCAAGAAGCTTTGAAATACTATTTAGAAGCATTGGAAGAAGCTGATAAACAAAAATTGGAAATCATTAGTGATGAATATACTGGTATTCAGCTAAAAATTGGTGAAATGTATGAATTATTATTAATGAATAGAGATGCTTATATGATTTATAATGAAATTGCATCAAATTATTTAGGTGCTTTAGCTGACAATAAAAATAAAATTACAGATTCAAAGTTAAGACGTCATATTATTCAAAAAGATTTAAGAGTTATTATTAAAATTGTTGAATTAAATAGAAAAGATCCACAAGTTTCTAAAATGTTATTAATGACACATTTTTTAATTGCACAAGAAGAAGTTGCAAAGAGTGATGTTATTTTAGGAAATTTAATTCATAGCGAAGATACACCAGATACTGAATCAAGTAGTTCATTAATAAGTATGGATAATGATTCAAAAGATATAACAGTTCAAAGAAATAAAGAAGTTTGGGAACCATTCCGTGATGAATTATTTAATGCAAGAGATTTATATGTTGCTCTATGTTTAGCTACAGGTGATTTAGGTGGTGCTGTTCGTGCCAAAATTGCAACTACACAATGGATGATTACTGCTGATTGTGATCCTGGTGAAGTTTTAGTTTCACAAACAAATCTTGGTTCATTAATGTATTTACAAGCTGAAGAGTTTGAAACTAAAGAAGTTCGTGCAATTAAATTAAAACAACCAAATGAAGTTATTGAACAAGAAAGAGTTAATAAATTGAATTGTATTCAATTAGCTACTAAATGTTATGAATCAGTTTTAGAATTTGCTAGAAAATTACCAGCTCAACAACGTCAAGTATCTACAGTTGATGAATCAATTGCATTATCAACATATGGTCTTGGTGTTATTAAATTACATGTAGGCGATTATCCATCTGCTAAAAATTTGTTAAGGGAAGCAAGATTAAGAGCTAAAGGTAGTGGATTTGATGATCTTGTTGTAGAATCTGAAAAGGAATTAGAAAAATTAAATAAAGAAATTGAAAAATTAAATACTAAGAATCAAGATGAAAATAAAAATAAAAATGATCAAAAAGGAACAGTCAATGATAAAGTTAATGAATTTTTATCATTAGAAAAACAACCAGATATTGATTTAGATGTTGATATTCAATTGTCATCAAGTAAATAGATTAAAAAAAAAAATATAATATTGTACATAAATAGAAAAAAAAAAAATAATAATATAATATAATCTATACACTAAATGTTTGACTAAAGATTATTCCATAAGTATCAGAAATAAAATAAACACAAAATTGTTTATTAAATAATGATAATTAATAAGAAGTACTATCAAATCTTACCATTGTTGTTAAATATTCTAAACCAAAAACAACGCTATCAATAAATTCAACTTTATTATTAAATTCAGCAGATAATTTAGCTTCTAAACCAGATAAACCAGCACAACCTAATAGAATAATTTTAGCACCTGCATCAACACAAATTTTAGATCTCTTTATTAATTTACCAAAGACAGCTGGATCACTTAAACCTAAGACATTAACATTTGAAGCAACAGTACCTGTAAATAAAGGAAAATTTTCAACACCACCAAAGAATTTTTGAACAGCCATATCTAAAATTGGTTCCCAAGAAGAAGTTGAAGTTAAAATACCAAATTTTGTTGGTGATTTTGAGATAGCATAAACCATTGAAGCTTGAAATATACCTAATACTGGTTTCTTTGTTAATTTACGAATTTCATAAATTAATTGATGATCTGAATAACAGCAGATTAGGAAACCATCATATTTGTTAATAGCATCTTTGGCTTTAAGATCTGGTAAACAAACCTCTGTTGACTTTTTCGATGTTTCTTCATTATCAATTTCTTTTGGAGCATCTGGAGGAGCAGTATAGAAAGATAGATCAATATTTGGAGGAGCTATTAATAATGACTCAAGATTATCAGTAACTGATTTTGAAGAGTTTGGATTTATGATTAACAATTTTTTTGAATGTTGAACTTGTTCTGATATTCTTAAATTCATGATAAATTCCAGTTTTTTTTTGTGAATATGATCAATGGATATTGTGTAAAGTTATGTTAATTGACGTTATGAGGTAGACTAGTTAATTAGTTAATTGTATTTTAAATATTTTTCAGTAATTCATTTATCAAAAGTAATTAATTTAGTTAGTAGCCAAACTCCCTCGTTTTAGACCGAAAGTATTACATAATCCAGAAAAAAAATATTTATCACGTGAATTTTCAAGCCCTAATTTGAGCCCTAATTTTTTCTTTCTGGGTTTTTTTTTTTTTTTTTTTTTTTTTGATATGCAAAATTATATCAAAATTAAAATTAAAATTAATAAACCCAGACAGGATTTTCAAAAAAATTGTAATTGCTACAGAAATAAAATATCTTTTATTTTAACATTTAGGAGGAGTTTTTTTAATTAAATTAATTTATTTTTTCCCCTTATTTATTTTTTTTCCCTCTCTATATTTTATTTATATTACAAATTAAAAAGTATACACAAAAACTATTACTTAACAAGATAAACTATAATAATGTCAGCCTTAATCGTTATAGATATGCAATATGATTTCTTACCTGGCGGTTCTTTAGCTGTTGAAAAGGGTGATGAAATCATTGATGGTATTAAAGAAATTATTGAAAAGTATAAATGGTCAGCTGTGATTTTTAGTGCTGATTGGCATCCTAAGGATCACGTTTCTTTTGCTTTAAATCATGAAGGTTTAAAACCATTTCAAACTATTGAAATGATAAATCCAGATGATCCAAATGATAAAAAAAGTGAAACTTTATGGCCTCCTCATTGTGTTCAAGAAACTAAGGGTGCTCAAATAACTAAAGTCTTAGATGATGTCAATGTCAATTTAAAAGTACCAAAGATTTTAATTAGAAAAGGTGTTGAAAAAGATAGAGAATATTATAGTGTATTTAACGATATTTGGGGTAAAAGTACTACTGAAGAATTAAATAAATTCTTAAAAAAGCATGAAATAAAAACTATATTTGCTGTTGGTTTAGCTTATGATTATTGTGTTAAATATTCTTGTGAATCAAGTGTTAAATTAGGTTATGAAACTTATGTTATTAAACCTTTATCAAAATCAATTTCATCAGATATTGCAAAAGTTGATGTTGAATATTTAAAATATGGTGTTAAAATTGTTGAAGATTTAAACCAATTGCCAAATTTAATATAAAAAGAAAAATTATTGGTACTCCTTTTATCATGAATATATATATATATATATATATATATATATATATGATTATTATAATATGCGTTTTTATTCTTCATTCTACATATTTTTTTTCTCTAATCGATTATTGAAAGACATATAAGTATGTTTATAAAGTTACTATATATATATATATATATACAAATTAATTGGGGATTGAAAACAATTTAAAGAGGTAAAATATTTGGAATTGGACCTAAAGGTGTAATACCATGTGGATTAATAGAAATATGGGATTTGGTATAATGAAATTTAATATGATCAAAGTTAACAGTATCTTTAATTGATTTATGATTCCAATATAAATCTTTTAACCAAGTATTAATTGAAGGGAAATTATATCTGATCATTCCAATATTACATTTAAAATGTTGAACATAGACAGGATCAAATCTAATTATTGTTGTAAACAATCTAATATCTGCTTCAGTTATTTCATTTGAAATTAAATATTTAATACCATTTTCATTATTAATTTTAAGAATTTTTTCAACTTTTTCTAAATGATCAAATAAACTTTTAACATTTTCTTCATAAATTTCTTGTTTTGTTGCAAAACCAGTTATATAAACACCATTGTTAATAGTTTCATAAATCCAAGAATTTAATTCATCAATTTTACTTTGATTTTCCTTTTTATAATAATCTAAATTCTTTTGAACATCATCTTCAATTAAATCATTAAATTCAGTATTTAACATTCTAATAATTTCTGAACTTTCATTATTAACAATTGTTTTGGTCTTTTTATCCCAAAGAATTGGAACAGTAAATCTTGCATCATAATTTGGATTTGCTTTAAAATACAATTCTCTAATTCTGTCAACACCATAAACATGATCATGGGTAGCACCATCACATGGATCTGAATCTGTCGGAAATCTCCATCCCTTTTCATCCATATGCCAATGAACAACACTTAAACCAATAATTGAATCATCATCTACTTTTGAAGTAATAGGATTGAAATTTTTAATTAAACCTTTAGTATTTAAATAAATCAAAACTCTATGAGCCCAAGGACAAGATAAAGATATGTATACATGGTATCTACCCTTTTCAGCAGGGAAATTACCACCTTTCTTTGTAATAAAGTTACGAAAACTTGAAACTTGACGTTTATAGGTACCATCTTTTCCTGCAAATTCTAAAATTTTGAGAGCTGGTTTCTAAGAGCCAAAAAGAGGAGTTAGTAATAATTTCCACAAAAAAAAACAGATTCAGATTTATAATCTTTATTATAATACATACTGATGAAGACATTGATATATATATATATGTAGCTTAACTGATTAATTTTGATGTACTGAAATACCACTAAACGTTTGTTTTTATATAGCGGAAATTTGTTTTATTTTATATGGTTTATTTTAGGGATTGTTTTTTTTATTTAGGAAAGAAATTAAAAAAATTGCTATTACTAAGAAGAATATATATATCAAGTTTACAAAAAAAAAAATATGTACAGACAGTTGATTGTGATTTTATTGATTCTGATGGAATAAGAGAGGTTTGTAAAGACGTTATAGGTGAATTGTTTATTGTTTATAATTGCAGATATTAATTCATCTTTATCCACTAGATTTATTTGATTGTTTATAGTATTTATTTACCTTTTGAACTATGTAAAATATATAAATATACTGATAAGTAAATTGATCATAATGTTTAAAATTTAAAATAACATTTATTGGACCTTAGTATATCAGTGCCAGCACTATTATATTCCTTCTGTATACTAATGGGGCAATTCTGTGTACTCATCGATCTTTTGTTGAATCAAATACTACTATTATACAATTCTAATGTTTTAATGTTTGTTATTATTTACAAAAACTTGGATTTGGATTTGAATTTTTAAAGTCACGTGATAGAACTATAGGTTTTTTACTTTTTATTTTTTTTTTACTTCAATTGCTTCAATTGCTTCAAATTTAAAAGAAAGAGAGAGAGAGATGTTGAGATTATTTAGACCTGTATCATTACGTCTTTCATATGTTAGACCAGCAGAATTTAATATTGTTAGATTCAACAGTACATCACTTAAAGATTTGAATAAACAACACAAAGAAGGTACTATTAAAAAAGATGTTGTACCTGAAGATTTAACATTACAAGTTGGTCTTATTGAAAAATGTGTACCATTACCAAATTCAGAATCTTTATATATCAGTAGTATTAATGTTAAAGAAGATGAAAATATTCAAATATTGAGTGGATTAAAGAAATTTTTCAAAGTTGAAGATTTATTAAATAGTAAAGTTGTTATTTTAAGAAATTTAAAAGTTAGAAGATTAATGGGATATCCATCAAATGGTATGGTTATGTGTGCAGAAAAAGGTCAAACTGGAGATGAAGATTATCAACTAGAGCTTTTAAGACCACCAATTGAGAGTAGAGAAGGTGATTATTTATACTTTGAAGGTCATAAACAATTAAAGAATGGTAAGATCAATAAAAGAAAATGGCCACTACTATTGGAGAGTTTAAACACTGATAACGAAGGTATAGTGTGTTTTGATGATCTTAAATTGAAATGGGATGATGAAGTACCTATCAAGACCTCAATCAAAGACGGTATTGTTAGATAAAACGTTAAATAAAATCTAAAATGTGTATATAGGTGTAATAAATTATAAAAAATCTTAATAAGATATTATGTAATTCATGGCAGATTTTTTATTTTTTTTTCCCTGTTTTTTTCCTGTTTTTTTTCTGTTTGTTTCTTATTTAATTTTCAAAAAAAAATAAAAAAAAAAAAAAAAAAAAAAAAAAAAAAAAAAAAAA
>JAJMKZ010000310.1:0-15306 GCA_030564005.1 Ruyongia tratensis | reverse complement strand
TCAAAGAAAAGAAACGGTTTTAGTTTTCTGTATCTTTCTTTACTGTCAAGTTTTTTTTTTCTCTTTCTACAAAGAAATTGAATTTAAATTTTATTCCAAATTATCCTAAAATATTCAATATAAAACCAGTAATTAATTAAATCTAGTCAATTTTTACTGTTTTCTGTCCATTTATCAATAATTTAAAAGTGTTTTTTTATTTTCCTTCTGAGTTTCAATTTGAATAGGGGCAACCAAATAAATTACAAAAGTTAGGAAGAAGAAGAAGAAGAAAAAAAAAAATTTCCTTCCCCTTTATTACCTTTCAATCACAATATACATTAAAGTTTGAACTGAGTGTTATAAAGAGTTATACTATACCCAATCATCAATTCCAGCCCTTTTTTTTTTGTGTGTGTGAAGAAGAAATCATTCATTAGTTTTTTATTTAAAAGTTTTTTTTGCTCATCTACTCAAATATAAATTACAATCAAACAATTTATATTTTAATAGATTTCTATATTACTATTTTCATTAAAGATCAAAAAAAAAAAAAAAAATAGAATAAATAAATAAAGAAAAGATGTATTTAATGGCTCCTTGGATTCCAAGTTTTGTTAATGCAACAAAAAGAGAAGTTGAATCAGGTGATGGATCACCAGAGAATAAAATCACTTTTACAATAGGTACAATTGATTCCAAGAATAATAATTTACCATCAATTTCAACAGTTTTATATAATGGATTTTTATTTAATAATAAAAAGACTAATGTTTTAACAATATTTACAGATATAAGGTTTAATAAATTTGAAAATTTAAAAAAAAATCCAAATTATCAAGCATGTTTTTATTTTAAAAATACAAAAGAACAATTTAGAATTACTGGTAAAGCAAAAATTATAACTTTTAATTCATTAAAAGAAATTTCAAATCAAGAATTAAATTATCCAATTTATTCTAAAAATTCTGATCCAAATTTAATAATAAATGATAATGATAATAAAAAACGTAATGATGTTAATGAAAATAATGAAAATAATAATAATGAAGAAGATGATGATGATGATAATCATGATTCAAAAGTTATAAAAATTAATGGTAATGATGTCAATGAAATAAATAACAATAATGATCATAGTCATAATAAATATCCAACTCCGACAAAAGAAGAATGGGAAGAAGAATTAATTAAAAAATGGGATGAATTATCAGATAAATTAAAATCAAATTTTAAAAATCCAAGTCCAGGTACATTAATGACAAGTGAACATTCAAAAAAATTAGATAGTATTAGAAGAGGTGTTGATGGATCAAATTTAATTGATATTGGTTTAAAAAAGAATTTTGCTTTAATTTTATTAATGACTGATAAGGTTGATTATTATAATGCAAATAATGATAATAGATATATTTATGAAAGAACTGATTTTGATCAATGGGAAGAAAATCAAGTTTGTCCATAAAACTATCATTGATTATTTTTGATCTAAATTTAAATATAGAGAGAGATTTTTTTTTTAAACCTTATAATTTCAATATCTGACATTTTTGATTACAAAATATTTAATCTTGTATAATCATAATGAATAACGAATAATTCTGTTTGTATTATTTACTTTTATATATGTAGTTGACAGATAAAGAAGTTGAAGTTGTAGTACACAGAACAATTTGCAGCTCATCGACTTGACACTAAAATATAATCTCTGCCTAAATCTTTTGGCTGGAAGTTATGAGAGCTTGGACCCAACTCCGCCTAAAGAATTATAAGAAAAAAAAACTGATCCAGCCCAGCAAATAAAGGATGAAAGGGAATTGAAAAGGAATTGACTCATTGAGAGAGTCCTTACAAAAGAGAGTCTGCCATTTTTTATTTTTTTTTTTTTTAACTTTAAAACTTAAGCGCGCGCGGTGTTTGAAAACGTATGTATGTAGTTTTTCACGTGTCAATAAGAACTTCAATATAGATTTCAACAAGTTTCAACATCAGAATCATTTGAGTTTATCTGTAGGTAACCAATAAGTATAATAACTCGACCTTCTGTTGTTTCTGTACTCTCTCCATAATAAGTACATGTTTTCTCTCTCTCTCTCTCTCTCTCTTGCTCCATTAAATCAGGTAGATAGACTATATAGATAGATGACCATTCTATCTGTATTCCCAATAACATTAATATAGAAATTATCAGCGATGAATTAAAATTATAACAGTCAAGCGAAAATATAAATTTAACAAACGAATAAGCAGTAAAGAATAGAGGTTTATATTTATATATCGCCGGTAATTAACTTCAATTTGGCACTTGACTCTACCTCTACATCACATTATTATTAATGGGCATCAGCTTAAACCTTCTCTGCCTAGATAGCTCAATAGTGATTATGTTGTTTCTTTAATTATCTAGTTCTCTGCCTAGATTTACATTATTTTACTTGGCTAGATGTTACTGGGTACTCTGCCTAAACCCTAGACTAAACTTCAAAAACGCAAGTAAGTACTGGAAAAGGAAATTTAAATTTTCTACAGCATCCGTCGCGAGATCTTCCTAATCTGGTAATCCTCGCGCTGATGCTGATTGAGAGTTTGAATGAATAAATTCATAAATAAAAAAAAAAATTAATTAATATAAATTGAACAAATCATCCTCCTTTATTCTTTTTAATTCTTTCTTAATATTTTCTTTTAGTTTCTTTATCCAACTTTATACTTATTTACAATGTCTGTTGCTGAAAAGTATTACCCAAATGAACCAACTGCTCCAGTTGTTAAAGTTACTGAAATCCCAGGTCCTGAATCAAAAGCTGCTTTAACTTCTTTAGATACTGTTTTTGATTCTAGATCATCATACTTTGTTGCTGATTACGCTAAATCAAATGGTAACTATATCGCTGATGTTGATGGTAACGTCTACTTAGATGTCTATGCACAAATTGCTTCCATTGCTTTAGGTTACAATAATCCAGCTTTAATTGAAGCTGCTAAATCACCAGAAATGATTAGAGCTTTAGTTGAAAGACCAGCTATTGGTAATTTCCCAGGTAATGATTTAGAAGGTATTATTAAGAAAATTTTAGCTGTTGCTCCAAAAGGTCAAAAATATGTTTGGTCAGGTTTATCAGGTGCTGATGCTAATGAATTAGCTTTTAAAGCTGCCTTTATGTGGTATCAAGAAAAGAAGAGAGGTTTTGGTACTCCTTTTACTACTGAAGAAAATGAATCTACTATGTTAAATCAAGCTCCAGGTTCTCCAGAATTATCAGTTTTATCATTCAAAAGAGCTTTCCATGGTCGTTTATTCGCTTCTGCTTCAGTTACTGCTTCAAAACCAATTCATAAAATTGATTTACCTTCATTTAAATGGCCAAAAGCTGATTATCCATCTTATAAATATCCATTAGAAGATAATGTTGAATATAATGCTAAAGAAGATGAAAGATGTTTAGCATTAGTTGAAGAAATTATTAAAACTAATGCTTCACCAGTTGCTGCTTTAATCATTGAACCAATTCAATCAGAAGGTGGTGATAACCATGGTTCAAATGCTTTCTTCCAAGGTTTAAGAGATATTACTTTAAAACATGGTGTTGCCATGATTGTTGATGAAGTTCAAACTGGTGTTGGTGCTACTGGTTCAATGTGGGCTCATGAACATTTTAATTTATCACCAGCTCCAGATTTTGTTACATTTTCAAAAAAATTTCAATCTGCTGGTTATTTCTTTAATGATCCAAAAATTGTTCCAAATTTACCATATAGACAATTCAATACATGGTGTGGTGATCCAGCTAGAATGATTATTGCTGGTGCCATTGCTGAAGAAGTTGTTAAATATGATTTAGTTTTAAAGACTAAAGAAGTTGGTGATTATTTATTTTCAAAATTATTAGAAGTTCAATCAAAATATCCAACTAAATTAGGTAATTTAAGAGGTAAAAATAGAGGTACTTTTATTGCTTGGGATTTACCAAATGCTGATGAAAGAAATGCTTTCTTACATAAGATGAAACAAAATGGTGTTAATATTGGTGGTTGTGCTGAAATTTCAGTTAGATTAAGACCAACTTTAACTTTTGAAAAGAAACATGCTGATTTATTTGTTGAAACTTTATCAAAAGTTTTAGCTGATTTTTAAAATAATTTTTTTCATTCTTAATCTTTTAATTCTTACTTGACTTTTATGACCCCCCCACACATACACACATACACACACACAATTTTTAATTAGTATTTATAGATAAATTATATATTTATAGTAACTCATGTTATTATATCATTAAAAAAAAAAAGTTCTAGTAGTTCATAATTTTTTTTTTTTTTTTTGATTTCAAAAAAAACAAATTGTTGAATTTGGATCATTCCAAAAACAGAAATTAAATTTTACAACGCAACCCTCCAATAATGAAAAAAGACTTAGTAATCAAATCTTTTTGTAATTTTTTTAAATCTGATTTATCTAAAGAATAATTTCTATGTTTTTATTAATTAATTTATTCTGTTATTTTATTGTGTGATTGGATTGAATGATATAAATTACCTGAAAAAATTAACTAAAAAATTAACTAAAAAATTAACTGCAAAAATTAACTAAAAAAAAAATTACCCCATAAAATTTTAAAGAATTTTTTTTAACTTTTAACCACCGGTAGTTTTTTTGTTTTTTTTTTTTGGTTTATTGGTTTATTAATATTTGATTTTTAAAGTCTACGATTGATTTATTTAACAATAAGAAGTGGGATGTAAGATCATATGATTTTGTTATAAGTTTACCCACATTAGTTTTTAATTATGATGGAAATTTTTAAAATATGATAGAGAGAGTAGTTACATGAATAAAGTCATAATAAGTCATAATTAAGTAATATTTATGTATCATGAATTGTTTGATAATGTGACTTATTAGGTTATGACTAGATAGATTACAATACATTTTTCTTTTTTTTTTTTTTTTTCTAAGAATTATCAATTAATTTGACACAATTTATTTATGACTTTAAAAATTAAATTAAATTAAATTAAAATTAAATTAAAATTAAATTGCTGTAATCATTACACTTTTATCATGTGATCATAACACATGACTTATGACAACAATTTTAATAAGTAAAAACTTTCTTAATCCACATAAAATCTCAACAAATATAATTGAACCCCGTGAAAGATAGTTTAGTTATATATTGTATGTAGACCCACGATTATGGCTATAAGACTAATATTATCATTATAGTTTATATCTTTATTCTTTTGTATTACATTACAAATCAAATTTTTTTTTATATAGTAGCAAACTCTAATGAGTTTTTTAGCCCTGTCTCCCTATTTTTTGGATCTTATTTTTTTTTAAAGAACTTTGAAGTTATCTCTTAAAATCATTTCTTTTCACTATATAGAGTTAACAAGATTAATAGTAAAAATCGATCTACAATTGTTAAAGAAGTAAATTAAATTAAAGATATAAATTTCATTCAAATAGAACGCTGTTATATAGTTCAAAACATATCAATCAAGATGAAGAAGAAGTGAAAAAAAAAAAACACAAAGATATAAAAAGAGAATTAACAAACTATAAAGAAAGAAAAGTCACTTAAAATAGTTGTTATAAAACTAAATAATGATAATAATAATGATAATAATAATAATAATAAGAAAAAATTTGAATATATATAAGAAAAAAAAACCCCCATTAACTTCATAAAAAAAATAACCAATCCCATCAAGGGTTAATGTATTATTATCCCACTCAAGCTCATCTGCATTTTTTTTTTTTTTTTTTTTGTTGTTTGTTTTACTTTAATTTTAATTTTAATCTTTAGTAAATTGTAAATTGGGTATGTTAAATGTTGTATTGTATGTATAAGAATAAATGATAGTGATGATGAGCTTGAGTGTAATTTGTAATGTTGTAAAAAAAAAAAAAAAAGGCATAAACGTGTGTTCCATAATTTTTTTTTTTTTATTTATTTAATTTTTGTTAATAATACTTATCAAATAATAATAATATATTTGAAAAGTAAAGACATGTGTTGAGTTCATAGTAGTAAATTCATTAATCATAGCCAAAAAGAAGAAAAAAAAAAATTTTTTTTAAACTCTGACAGAAGGACCAGCAGTTTCAACTTCACCTTCACTATAGACAGTTGGATATCCTGAAAAACTTGAAGATTCTGATGATGAAGATTCCTTTGAACTTGAATTTTCATCTCTTGTATGATTAACTAATTTATATCTTGAGTTTAATGAATTTGTCATCATATAAGATCTTGTCATTGAAGGTGTTAATATAACTCTCTTTATAGATGAGTTATATAAAAACTTTGAAGTAGTGTTGATAGTGTTTAACTTTGTAGAGATCATTGTAATATTAGTTGTGTAGTAAGGTATTTGTCTTTTGAAATAAGATGAAGAATTAAAATAAAAATAATTGAATCAAAAATAAAAAATCTGGGGGAAACATACCTCTATTTATATTTTTTTTATTCTATTTTATTCTATTTTATTTTATTTTATTTTAATCTATATAATTATTATTAAAAAAAAAAAAAAAAAAACATTCCAATATTCCAATTCCCCAGAAAACAAAATTTAACCAAAATTTTACGGGCTCTCGGATTTTTTTAAAAATTTAAATATTTAATTTTCAACTTCCCCGGATTTTTGTTCAGTAAAATTCTGCCATTTTATTTCGGCAACAAAAGTTTTTTTTTTTTTCTTTTAAGGGGATTATGTAAGATTTCCGGATTGGTGGATATTTGTTTTTCAAGCTGGATGTCACGTGCAAAATTACCAGTTGGGTGGGTGGGTGATGATGTTTAACAAATATCAACAACAATCATAATACCCCTTAATAACTAATAACTAATCTATATTTAATACAAACCATGTCTGAACTACTTCCCAGTTTCGATGAGAACAAGAACACCAATAACAGTAATGAAGATATAACAAGGATCATAAAAGATTTTTTAAAACAAGATTCTGTAGCATCATTTATATCTGGTGGTTTTGCAGGTGCAATTTCAAGAACTGTTGTATCACCTTTTGAAAGAGCCAAAATTTTATTCCAAGTACAAGGACCAAATTCAAATAATTATAATGGAATGTTCCCAACTATTTGGAAAATGTATAAAGAAGAAGGAATTAAAGGTTTATTTAGAGGTAATGGTTTAAATTGTATTAGAATTTTCCCATATTCAGCTGTTCAATTTTATGTTTATCAAAATATAAAATTTCAAATTTTAAATATTTCAAATAAAGATGAAAAAGATTCAAATAAAATTATAATAAAAGAATTAAATAATTGGCAAAGATTATTTTCTGGTGCTATTTGTGGTACTGCTTCAGTAATTGTTACTTATCCATTAGATTTAGTAAGAACAAGATTATCAATTCAAACTGCAACTTTAAAAAATTTAAATAAATCAAAGGCATTAGATTCAATTAAACCACCAGGTTTTATTGATTTATTAAAAAAAATTTATAAAACTGAAGGTGGATTTTTTGCATTATATAGAGGTATTTGGCCAACAACTTTAGGTGTTGCACCTTATGTTGCAATAAATTTTGCAGTTTATGAACAATTAAAAGAATTAATACCTGAATCTTCTGCATGGACAAAATTATTTATGGGTGCAATTGCTGGTGGTATTGCTCAAACAATGACTTATCCATTTGATTTATTAAGAAGAAGATTTCAAGTTTTAACAATGGGACAAAATGAATTAGGTTTCCAATATAAATCTGTTACAGATGCATTAGTAACAATCTTTAGAGCTGAAGGTTTCTTTGGTGCTTATAAAGGTTTGACAGCTAATCTATTTAAAGTTATTCCATCAATGGCAGTAAGTTGGTGGAGTTATGAATTAATTAAAGACTATTTAATACATCTCTAAAGAAATTACTTTATCATCTACCCATTTTTTTTTCTTTTCTTTTTTCTTTTTTTTTTTTTTGTGAATAGGATAAAGAAATTTTTCATTATGTGTTTAAAATTAATATAAAACTTTTGACCTTATAGTTTAACAATGTAGATGATAATCCAATTATTCTATAATAAAATTATAGTTATAGAAAGATCTCTGCTACTAAAAATTGTACATCCGAACACCGAAAAATTAACCAACCAAAATTCTTTATTTTTTTTTCAGTAAAAAAAAAAAAAAAAAAAAAAAAAAAAAAAAAACATCTTCCCTTTTTTTCTTTACTTTCTTTTTCTTAATTTAAAAGAATTAATTCAATAAAATTATACCACAATGAGAGCTTCAAGATTTTTATTTAATGCTGCTGTATGTATTGCTTGCTTAGTTCAGTATTGACATGGTGTAGTTATTTTTTATTTTTTTTTTTTGGCGGTGGTATTTTCTATTGTAATCTTTAAATTATTTGCCTGAAGGAGTAGAAGGAAAGACATCAATAATAAACAACAACACACAAAAAATATTAATACTATTAAAGTCTATTTAACAATTCATATTTCACATACTTTTATTTTATAGAATTAAAGATATGATAATAAAATAGATTGAAGATGAGATAACAATACAAAAAATAGAAACCCATTTCAATAAAGATTTAAAATTTTATACCTACTACTTTACTTTATATAATATTGAAAGAATTCAAAGTACTAACATAATAACCCACTTAAATATATTTAGAAAAAAGAAGGTGGATTCAGCATTCCATTAGAATTAACCCCATTATTCATAGCTATGGCTGCTGCTGTATCATCAGCTTGTTTCTTCACATACAGAAAATTTGCATATGATCAAACTTTAAGAGTTACTCACAACCCACAAAACTCATCAAAAGCTTTACAAGCTTTATTAGATGAAAAGACTCCAGCTCCAGCTGCTGAAACTAAAGAAGAATAAATTTATTAAATCTTTTTCATTATTAATTATTAAATTTTCTTCAAGTCTAAACCTATAAAAAATTATATCAAAAAAAAAAAAAAAAATCTATTTATTTAATTCCATTATCCTATTGTTAAATGAAGTAATTCATTCACTCATTTCTTTTCTTTATTTATTCTCAATCCATTGTTATATCTTTTTGTGATGAAGTAACCATTCATTATAGATTTTTCAATCGTTGTTTTTTTTATTTATTAAAGAAAAATTTTTTTGAGAGAATTCAAAAAAGAAGAGAATTATAAAATCAAACAATAATAATAATTTATAATTATAATAACAATTAGAAATATTTTTAAAAAAAAGAAAAATAAGAAAAAATTCTATTATTATATACACATATGTTTGTTTTTTTTTTTTCCTCAAAAAAAAAAAAGATTATCTTTATATTTGTAAGTTCTTCATCATTATACTAAGATTTTTTTTAAAATATAAATAACTAGTTGTTGTTTTTTTTTGAAATTAAATTTTTATACGTACAAGTTTTCTTTTGTTATAAATATATTATTCTTTTTTTTTTTCATATCTCATCAGATCTTGGGTGGGGGATGAACTAAGTTATTCTAATTTAGCATTATGATAAAAATCTGTAATATCATCAATATCTTCTAAAAGTGCAATAAATTTATGTAATTTTTCTTTAACTTCTTCATCAGTTATTTCAACCATTGATTCTTTTTTAGGAATATAAGCAAAACCTAATTCTTTAACAACAAAATTTTCTTTCTTTAAATATTCAGCCATTTTACCTGTATTATTTGGTTCAACTAAAATTTCAATAGCATTTTCAACTTTATCAACAGGTTTATGTTCTTCATTCATACCTGGCAATTCTTCAACGTCTTCAGCACCTTGATCAACAACCTTTTCAAATATATCATCAAATTTATGATCACCTTTATCAATTACTATAAAACCTTTTTTATCAAATAAATATTGAGTTGGAGTTATTGAACCATTAAATTTATAAAAACTTGATTTAACTAAACCAAAAGTTCTATTTTTATTCTCTGTTAAAGTTTCAATAATAAATGAAACACCACCAACTGTCATACCTTCATAAGTTAAAATTTCAGCACTTTCATTACCTTTTTCACCACTATTTGTAACTCTTTTAATAGCTGCCTCAATAACTTTCTTTGGAACGTTATTCTTAAGAGCAGTTTGAATAGCTGTTGATAATCTAATGTTAGCATCAGGATCAGGACCACCTAATTTAGCAGCAACAGAGATTAAATGGGCAAATTTTGAAAATGTAACAGATCTTGCAGAATCATTTTTAGCTTTATCATGTCTAATTGTAGACCATTTACTATGACCACTTAATAAAGAAGTGGAAGTATGGATAGATCTCTTGGATACGTTGAATAGTAAGTTGGATTGTTTGAATATTTGTGACATCTTGTCTAAATGACTTGGTTAAAACCTTTTTTAAAAGTAAGAATAAAAGTGAAATAATAAAGAAAAGGTAGTTGAAACGGCGAAATTTAGATTCATATACTTTCGGGTAATAAAGAATTTTTAGAATTGATTTTATTGTATTTAATATTGAATCAATTGTATATATTTATATGTAATAATATTTAAAAATGGATACAGTATATTTCTATTAGAAATAAATTCAAAAGTATTGATTGAAATTACTTCCAAAATATAAGTTTTTTTCCAATATTAATTTTTTTTTTTTTTTCAAATTTAATTTCATCGAGATAAAAAAAAAAATCCCAAACTTACAAAACTTATTAATACTCCCTTTCATTATCTAACATTTTAAATTTAAAAAACATACAATGTCTCATCAAAACAAGAACCGTACACTAATAGGTGTCATTGGAGATGAAGATACCGTCACTGGTTTATTACTAGCAGGAATTGGTAACGTCGACCAAGAAACAAGAGCCAAAAATTTCTTTGTTGTTGATGTAAAACAAAATGATGAACAAATTGAAAATAAATTTAAAGAATTTACAGTAAATAGAGATGATATTGGTATTTTATTAATTACCCAAGATGTTGCTGAAAGAATTAGATTGTTGATTGATAATTATACTGCTCCTTTCCCAGCCATTTTGGAAATACCTTCAAAAGATAGTCCATATGATCCAGAAAAGGATTCAGTATTAAGAAGAGTTAAAAAATTAGTAGGAGAATAAATGCTAATTGTCTCATTGGTTGTTGTTGTTTAAATTTCTTCTTCTGTTAGTTCTCTTTAATTCCAGTTTTTTAATTGTTACTATTCATTATATATGTTTTTTTTAAATAATATCTGTCTATTTAAAAATTTTAGATTAATAAAAAATTAAAAAAAAAATGCAGGTCATAGGCTATATTTGTTTTATTCTTTATCAATTGAGTAGTTTAAAAACACTTCGACTAGATCAATTGGTTTATTAATGTTTCTACAATTCCCTTAATTTGATACACTTTATTTATTTTTAAAAAAAGTTCATTGCAATAAAATTTAATTTTTGTAAGTCTAAATATTTTTAATAAGAAGATATTAATCTATTTCTAATCTATACAATTATTTCTTTTTATTATTTTTCTTTTTATTCTTCTTTTTATTTTTACTACTATTTGTATTTTTTTCACCAGCAACAGGAGTTGTTTTTTTAGAATCTTCACCTTCAACTTCAGCTGTTTCTTCAGCAGCAGGTTCAGTAGTAGGTTCTTCAACAAGGGTTTCAATTGTTTCAACCTTAGCAGTTTCTGGTTCTTCAACAGTTTCTTCTGCATTTGGAGTTTCTTTAGTTTCTGTAGTTTCTGTAGTTTCTTCAGTGACAATTGGTTCTTCTGAAGTTTCAACGGCAACAGGTTCTTCTAGAGTTTCAACGGCAACAGGTTCTTCTGGGGTTGATTCTTCAACAGCAACTGGTTCTTCTAGAGTTTCACCGGCAGCTGGTTCTTCTGGAGTTTCTGTAGTTTCTTCAGTGACAATTGGTTCTTCTGAAGTTTCAACGGCAACAGGTTCTTCTAGAGTTTCAACGGCAGCTGGTTCTTCTGGGGTTGATTCTTCAACAGCAACTGGTTCTTCTGGAGTTTCAACAGCAACTGGTTCTTGTAGGCTTGATTCTTCAACAGCAACTGGTTCTTCTGGAGTTTCAACAGCAGCTGGTTCTTCTGGTTTAACATCTTCTTCCTTTTCAGTTGGAGCATTTATATCTACGTCATCGAATTCTTCTTTGGTTTCTTCCTTTTGTTCTTCAATTGGTTCTTCCTTAGTTCCTTCTTCTTTTGGAGCTTCTATTATTTCCTTTACTTCTTCTTCTTGTTCAACTTCGTTTGATATTTCAGGTTCATGTTCTTCTTTTATTGGTTCATTGGATTCTTTTTCAAATTGATATTGACTATAATAAGAAGGATCAGCATCAAGATAAAAATTCCTAACACCAATAATTCTTCTTTCTAATTCACAAGATTTTAACCATTCAGGTCTAACAACAGGAATATTATTATCTAAAGCTTTTTTTAATTGAACACCATTATTGGAAGTACAAATAAAATGAGTTGTATCAACTTGAACTTCATCTTGTAAAGCCTTTGCACCAATATTAACTAAACATTTTTCAATTTCTTTTCTTGTTATATTTGAGTCATTTGAAATATCACCGATACAACAAGTTATACCTGTTAAATCAGTCATTTTATGAGTATTAACGTTAACAATATTTGAATCATAAATACCTGAAGTTGTATATAATTTTAATTTAAATTCAAATTTTGTATCAATTGGTAAACCAGATAATTTTGTATTATTATAAATTAAAGGATTTGGAATTGAACCTAATCTTTGATTATTTTTATAAAGGATTAAAGATTTAATATCAGCAGAACCTAATTCTAATTGATCCCATTCTAAAACACAAGAAGTTTGAGTAATATTTCTAATTTTTAAAACTGGAGATTTTGGTTCAATTGAACCATATTTAAATAAAATTTCTTCTTGAATTTTATTAAATTTAGTATTATATTCTTCTTGTAAAGGTAAATCATTTTCACATTTAATTTTAACAACAGAACCTGCACTTATACCATCAGGTAATAATATCGTTGGGAATTCAATTAAATGATGATCTTGTGTTAATAATAGAGCTAATGAAGCGTCTAATTTCCCAACTGTTAAAGAGACTTCAACCATTGTGCTGTGTATATGTGTGTGGTAGATGTGATATGAATATTTAATAGCAAAAACAACCTAACTGAAGAATTATCTCTTAATACTTATTCGTTGTTCAAATTCAAATCTCCTTTATTTTTTTGGGTGGAAATTTTAAAGAACTAAAAAAATCATACTAAAATTCACGTGACTTAACTAAAAATACTTATCACGTGATTCATCATTAAAAGTCACATGATAGATCACGTGCATGTATATATATATATTGTATTAGGCTTTTGTTTAAATAACTGAGTACTTATTGTATAGTTTCAAAATTGAAATGCTGGTTGTTAATAATTGTATAAATGTTCTTCACATTTGCCGATTTTCAGGTAGTGTACTGAAACGTCTCTCAACAGACTAACTCGAGTTTCTCTATACAATAAGACTTATAAATTAATTGTTGTTCTTCAATAATAGTTTTGGTCCAGTCATCATTCCTTCCGTATATAATCCTGATGATATCTCTTTATTTCTTTCTTTTGTCTTGTTGTAGTATTGAATAATATTGAATATTTGTTATTAAGTTATTTGCTGCTCAGTAGTCTACATCTCTTCTTCATTTATTACTATAGAAGTAATAGAATGTTGCACCTAAATTTTGCTTTACATTCTTTAAAACAACATCAAAACAGATTTTTCCCTTTCAACAAAGCTTCAAAGGCTTTAAATTCAAGTTCAAGATTATTCATATTTAATATTTTATTAGTTTTAATAGTTATTGATATATTCATAATTATAAAGCAATTAAATCTATTCAAAAACGTCTTTATTAATTTATTTATTTGTTCAATTAATAAGAAATTATCGTTATCAAATCTAAGTTTATTATTTAATTTATCTATATAACATTTTTATTGTCTTTTTTTAACTTTACCTCTTTCATTAATTGTCTTTTTATTAACTGATGATAATTTTGCAAATTTAAAATATAAAGCAAAATTATTTGGTATAAAAACTTCAAATTATAAAAAGATTGATTTAAAATTACAATATGATAATATATTAAATAAAGGAAATGTTGAAATAACTATTGATACTATTGACGATGAACAAAATAATTTAAATTTATTTGGCCAATAACAATAATGAGTTATCATTTAACTTATTTATGGCAAGTTGTTCACTTCACTTCTTACAAATTTACTAACAATTCATTATAGTTGTAAATTAACTTTTTAATTCAAATATTATTATCAAATTAGATAATAAAATTTAAATATGCAACAAAGATTAATTTAGATACATTTAATTAAAATTCAGTAATAATTAGAAAATTCAGTAATAATCATCAACAACAACCATCAACAAATTCAAATATAATTGATGTTAATTCATTATTAATTAGTTCAAATGATTACAATAATCAATTCTTATTCATTAATATTTCACTTCAACTTTTTATACAAAAAAGGTTTTCTTAAATCAAACACTTTAAAAACTAGCATTTCTACAAATTAAGACTTATACCTTTGGACTCAAATATAAATTAAAGGTTAACGTAAAACTTCACGTTATTTTTATAATGACTTTATGAGTTTAATTGATGATAACTGGAATATTTTTACAAATAAATAAATAAATAAAATTAAATAAATTTCGAAATATGCTCTTTTTCGCCAAACTTGTAGATTTACTTTTTTCATTCAAATCAATAAAATTAGTAGCTTAAATTTTTATTTATATTATACCTGTTTACCTAAAAAAAAAAATAGTTAAAGTCTTTGTGCAATTTAATTTTTTTTTTTTTCTTATTTACTGAGAATTTATAAAACATAATCATATCTTTCACCATTAATTATACCACCATTCATACTTGAAATAACATATCTTTTAAATAAATTTTTATCCTTCATTAAAATATTTGCACTCTCCTTATTTAATGGATCAGTTGCATTTGGTTCTAAAAATAAAAATAATAAACCAATTAAAATACTATTTAAATTTAAAACTGGTGACCAATCTTCTCTTAAAATATTTAAACAAATATTACCATCAATATCAATATTTGGATGATATATCTTATTAGTACATTTAATCTTTGGTGCTTCAATTGGGAAATTGTTATTAATCTTCATCTTAAAATGAAATTTACCATTTTTATAAAATCCTTCATCAGGTTTAATTATTATATCAAATTCTAATATTGATCTCTTAATTAATTTAATTGTATTTGGTAATTCTAATTCACTCAAATCTTTTTCAATTCTTATCTGTGCTGGATTACTTGTAGTATTTATATTGTTGTTACCACTAGCG